>SNQJ01S0144565.1:24314-39914 GCA_010110895.2 Picea sitchensis
AGGTCGACCTTGTTGTTCCAATAGACACTTTTGTTGACAGGTTTAGTCTAATATAAGTAAAGGTAAATTTCCCATTCAGGAATCATATCTTAAGTGTGAGTTTGGAAATTTCAGCAAGTACATCTTCTTGAGAAAAGTGCGCACCTCTCTTGGGTGCTAGGTTTCTAGGGTTTGTGAGAACCCTCTTGTGTGCTACGTTTTTATGGTGGTGGAGGTATTTCTCTTGAAGAATATAGCAAAGGATTGGTTGGGTTTTCTTCCCTTGTTGAGAAGGGTTTCCCAGGATACTTCTTGTGTTCTTGTGCATGGTGTTTCTTCTTGTGATCTTGGTTGTTGCAAAAAATTGTCTATGGTTTAAGTAAAATTCTAAAATGGAATGAACTTCATGCTTAAGCCTAGATTATTGAAAAATCATGATGGTTTCAGAGCATAGGTCTTGAAGAACCCATTGCACAAGCATCTACCAGTCTCCTCTCTTTTATGCAGAACCATACAACCCTCCTAGGGTTTCCAAAAAAATTGTACGACCCTCCTTTCTTAGGTGTTTTAGCCCTTAATAATTGAACGTTGCAGACAATTTTGGAATAGAATAATATGGCCTCCTCCAGCGCACCTCCATAGACTCTCAGAGTGAAATTTCGAGAATTTTGAAATTTTGGCCCTAGGTTTTCTAGGGTTTTACTAATTTTTGCAGAAATTTTAGAATTGGTGTTTATGCAACTCATTTAAGGAGATATTCAGCTCACCAGTGTTCTCCTATCTTTCAAAGGACTATTGTTGGTAGTCATAAGTCTAACAAAACCTAAAAGTGATAGCCTAGCCTAGCCGTTAGGTTTTCTAGCTTAGTTGACAAGGGTTTGTGAAGAATCTAAAATTATGATGAACACAACTATGATGGAAGATAAGCTTGATGGATCAAGAAAATTTAAGTTCATGGAAGACAAGACTTCATAGGAAGGATTATTGTGGGTGATACAAAAATGTGACATTGTGACTACCTTCTTCATGAAGATGTCAGAGGATAGAGATCATCCAGGTGCCATTGGAGAAATCATATCAACACCCTCGGGTATGCACTTGTATATATATTATTTGTATCATTATCATGAGGGAAATTGCATGAGGAAGGAACCCTTGATAAATTCATAGATCTAGAGGGATCTCGATGCATTCAGAAGAACAACACACTGGAAGTGAAGACTCCAGGTTCGATTGTTTTAATTTTAATTCCTCTAACTTATATTTCTAAAAGTTTGCTACATTACTAGTAGGGGTTGTAGTTGTGAAAACAATCCTTAAATTGCTTTGATTCTAGAAATGTAATTATTATCCTTTAGGAGATATTCTTGTGTTGGTTCCTTTTGTTTTCTTGTTCCAGACAAGTTAACAACAAAGGAAGATGTTTGTCCTTCAGAGGGAGTCAAAACTATTTGAGAAAGAGGAAGAATAGAATCATCATTGAGGAAACCAATGCAATAATGCATGATTAGAATCTTTCTATGATTCAATGGGAAAAATCATGCATGACACAGTATATGTTCATAACAAGAGTCTTCACTATACTTTGAAAAACATAACTCCTGAAGAATCCTTCAGCGGAGTGAATCCTAAGATTGAACACTTCAGGATATTTGGGTGCCCAGTGTATTTTCATGTACCCAAAGAGAAGAAGTCCAAGATATACCCTTCAGGGAGAAAGGATACATTTATGGGATAACAATGAATCTTCGAAGACATATCATATCTACATCCCTGGTCAGAGAGAGATTGATACTAGCAGAGATGTTTCTTTTGAAGAAGAGATAACCTTCAAAGATCCATAGAATCACAAATGGAGATTAACAGTGAGACAATAGCTTCTCCCCCTTAAGCAGTTTAGAGGGAGACATACATTATTTCAGATGATCCAGTTGATATGCCCAAAGATATTGCATTAAGTCATAAAGGGACTGCCTAGGATCGACAAATTCTGCAGGAGGCAGAGGAACACACAATCCCCTCAAGGGACATCCTGAGAAATCAAAATAGATTTTTCAAGCTATCCTTCATCCATGAGCCACTTCATTGATTATGAGACTCCCTGCCATGAAGAAGCTATGGGTGAACAAGTATGGAAAGATTCCATAGTAGAAGGATACCAATATATCTTAAAAAATGATGTATGACATATTGTTCATAGACCAAAGGAGAAGTCTGTGATGAATTCCAAGAGGATCTATAAGATCAAGCATGTAACCTATGGAAGTGACGAGAAATACAAAGCGAGATCTATAGCCAGAGGATTATCACAAGCAGAGGGAGTGAACTATGATGAGACATATTGATTTAGTAGACCGATGCACTTTCATCTGTACTACCATGATACCATCCATGAGTTGGAAACTACATCAGATAGATGGATTCCTGATGAGTTTGGGTTTCAGAAAAAGTGTTGCTAAACCAAAACTATATTAATACATTTGTGACAAAACCCTGATTTTTATGACTTATTCATGAAGTCGTGTTGTTGGATACAAGTAAGATTTGACTTCTGATTTCGAGATGAAGGATATGAGTATGATACACTACTTCTTGGGACAAGAAGTATGATAGAGGATCGATGAGATTTTTCCCGAGTCAAGGAAAACATATAGTGGGGATATTAAATAAGTTCAATATGACAGAATGAAAAACCACCATGATAGATTTGAAGAAAATGAATGATGAGGATTCAGAGAAGATTGATCCACAATTGATTGGATCATTGATCTATCTGGTTAACACCAGACCTGATTCGTGCTATGCAGTGAATTTGATTAGTCAATCCATGAGTCAGCCGAGATAGACTCACTGGATAGTAGTAAAGCATGTATTGATATATATATGAGGCACAGTTGGATATGGCCTGAGATATGCCTCCAGTGTGAACTTGAGTTTGCAGGACATGCCGATATAGATTGAGAAGAGAGTATAGTGTACCGAAAGAGAACATCCGGTTGTTGTTTTACCATGAAGGTTGTCATGGTTTCCTGGTGCAGCAGGAAACAAATATTCGTGGCCTTGAATACCACAAAAGCATAGTATATATCATTGAGTGTGCGAAGTAATGCGACTTCATAAACTTTTGAAAGATTTACTTGATCATGAGATGGTTTCTATGATTATAACTAGAGTTGTGTGAAGATCTTTGAGAAACTTGTGTTTCATGATAGATCAAAACATGTTGATATAAAATATCATTTTCAGAGACATGATGTAGAGGAAAGCAATAAACGTGTTGTACCTTCCTACACATGAAAAGATTGCAGACACCTTCACCAAATAGGTTTGGTGAAGAATACCTCTCTAATTGAGAGGGAGTGTTGATGACTATAGCCAAGACAAAGTTCAAGTACTTCCGTACGAGACTTGGATCGATAGAGAATTCATCCCTAGATGAGAGGGAGTGTTGATGATTATAGTTGCGTGAGACATCATCCAAGACACAGATTGATTGATTCGACCTTAGATAGATCCCATGAGTTGGGTGTGTTGTTCCTATATGAGACGGAACTGGAACATAGTGATGGCCTCCTCCTTACAGAGAGTTGAGAAGAAATCCATATGATTCTCCTTTGTAACACAATGAGAAAGGAAATATGTTAAGTTGGACGTGCATGTGGTTGTAACACAATGAGAAAGGAAATATGTTAAGTTGGACGTGCCGTATTAAACCACAAGGTGAACGTGTGAATTCCCATGTTTGGGTGCATCGTTATGAGACAAGAGATGAAGACAATGTATTATCCCTCCTCCTCGAAGAGAGTTGAGATGATGAAACCCAGATGACTCATCCATGTAATGCAGTGGGAAAGAAGATCCGCTGAGTTGGACATGCCTGTTGCTGAGCACCTGTCAACGCGGATCCTAGTGTCCAGCACTAGTGAGGCCTCCCTGAGACAGGAGATAGATATATGGACATCCCTATGGATGTGCCCCCAGTGGCCGAGCACCAGTGGGTGTATGGTATCCCTTGTTATATTGTTCAAGAGTCAGACTTACCCTCGTAACCCTAATTGTAATGTAAAGGGCCAGTCAACCCCACCTTGATGTAAAAGATAATTAATCAGTAATTATTAATTATATTGTGAGTTAGTGAGGTCGGCCCCGCTGTGCCAATAGACACTTTTTGTTGACATGTTTAGTCTAATATAAGTAAAGGTAATTCCCCCATTGGAGGAATCATATCTTAAGTGTGAGTCTAAAATTTCAGCAAGTACATCTTATAGGAAAGTGTGCAACTTCTACGTTAGTCTTCTAGGGTTTTGTGAGAACCCTTTTGTGTGTTAGGGTTTTATGGTGGTGGAGGTATTTTCCTTGAAGAATATAGCAAAGGATCATTGGCTTTCCCTTGTTAGCGGGTTTCCTGTGGATACTTTGTGTACTTGAAACCATGGTGTTTCTTCTTGTGATTTTGGTTGCTGCAACAAATTGTTTTGTTTATGGTTTAAGTAAACTACTAAAATGGAATGAACTTCATGCTTAAGCCTAGCTTATTGAAAAATCAACATCGCTTTTCTTATGTCCCCCAAAACAATCTCTTCTTGTTATGTGTGCTCCAATGGTAGATTTGTGGGTATCCTTATTTTTGTCTTGAATATGACGAGCATTTTGTATAGCTTCCACATTTGGTCGGATTTCTTAAGAAAAGATCATGTTTAATGTCTTGTTTTAATCCACCCATATAAGCTTCCAACAATTGTTGATCATTTATGCCATCCACCCTTGTGGCCAATAACAATAATTTTGAATTATATTCTTCAATATCACCTAAGTGCCATCTCTTGTCAATTAACTGAAGTAGTCTTGATCCCACACTTTCCCATATTGTGCTTCTAAGTCTCTTGCAATAAAACCCCAAGTATAATGATAAAGAGGGGGGCTTCCTTTTACTATCCATTGATACCATTGATATGGTTTTATCTCAAAGTTCAAAGTTGTTATGTGAATCATTTTCTTATTATCCATAATATTATGTAGTTCAAAAATATTGAGAATGAAAATGAAAGAACACATGATATTTTAGAGAGAACATAAGATACACAATCAAAATTAGAGTATTACCATGAAAACCAAATTTATTAATAAATCTAATGGTGAAAAGCAATGCCATGTACATAGCGATACATAGTGACTAAACCGGTGGTAACTCATTTATATGAAGCGATGTGAAGGATATATTCATTTGTAAAATATATCTTATCAAGGAGGAGGAAAAACACTTTTATTACGATATGAAGAAAAATCCTAGGGTTAAAAAAACCCTAAACCTAAAAGTTGAGGTGGAAAAGGAAAGGTGGTCCTTGAAAAGATGAGCTAGAACATCACCCACTAAGGGACATAATTTCCATTGCATAAAGTCTGATTTCTAATAAAATACTTCATTGGAAAGATCTCATCAAGCCTCATGATTGGAAATGCATTATAAAAATATTTCCACCATTTTCAACCCTAAAGATGATATAAAAAAGGGGGGCTAAAATGACACTCAAAAGTTTAGAACCAAAACCCACTTTACACTGGCCACAGTTTAGAACTTTAAAATTGAGGGCCCATCCTCATCCCTCTCACATGCACAAGCCTTCCTTCTTCAATTTAGAAATCAAGCAGAGCTTCCCTAACCCATGCAGAACACAAAGCCCCATTGTTCCTATTTTAAAATGGGGATAAAAACACCTCTAATTATAGGACCATTGTAATTAGACCAATTTTAGCTAAGCTTTACAAAAGTATTTTGGAAAAATAGTAGCCTTCGCCAGAAAATGTTTAAAAGAAATATGACATGCCTGGTTTAGGAGATATCATTCAAATGTGGACCATCTTTTTACATTTAAGATCATTGCAGAGGAGTTCCACAATACTAAACCAATTTTTATTTTTATTTTATTTTTACTTTTAGAAAAGTTTTTAACACAATTCCGAGGAAAACCTTGGAATAGGTTGAAGAGATAAAAGTGTCTTTCGAGTTGAGGGGTGTTAACATGTCTAATTGAAAATGCTATTTTCAAGTTTAAGAACATTGAGGGCCGATCAAAATACATTAACAAGATTGAGTCAAACAAGGTTTGTCCCTTGTCTCCTACCCTTTTGGCATATACATTTGACAAGTTAGAAGATTGCTTTGAATAAGAAGTTTGTGTCGACCCTACTACCTCACATGTATATATTCATCAATATTCTTCTTTATATGTTGATGATATCATTCTTATTGGGGGAGGAGTTCCCATGATCTTTAAAACCAACCAAGAATCCTCAAGGATTTTTTTCTCTCCAATACATGGGTATGACTATTAATATTGACAAGACTAAGGTCATGGTCACTAAATCCCATAAGATCACTTATGATACCTTCGTATATGAAAACAAAAAACTTTGAGAGGAAGTGATTTCATACAAATAATATCTTGGAATCGACATTCACCACAAGCTCAACTGGGAATTACAGCATTGAGAAAAGGATTATTGGGGATGGAAAACTTATTATGGGTTTGAAACAATTGTAAATTAAATGACATTTGGATTTGGGATAAGAAGCAACTCCTCTTGAGAGACTATTTTTATGGCTATTATTCTATATGGATGTGAAGTCTGGGGATGGAGTATCTCTCAGAATCTTGGAAAAAGATAGAGAAAATCCAAAATAATTTTTATAACCTGCACATCAAAATTAAAGGAAATACACCCTATCCCATCCTCCTCTTAGAGAAAATCAAGCTTCCATTGAGAGAATAACTATGACTAGATACCTAATGTATGAACAATTTAAACAACATGGAAGACAAGAGACTGTTTCCCAAAAAATCACTGTGAACTTCAATTCCACTCAAACGAGGATGGCATAAATATTCTCAATAATGCATGGGTTATTGGGGAATCATGGAAGTCACCATTTTGCAAAATAAGGATGCTACTAAAAATATCATTAGATTAAAATTTAAGGATAAAATGTTGTGTGACAAAGAGTTAGAGGAAAAAGAAAATTAAGGTATTATAAGGATGTAATCAAACCTATTCTAGAAGATCGCACTATCTCTATTTTGACAAGTGTAAAGAAAAAAGCATTGGATAAGATAAGAACAAATTCTCATGAGTCCATAGTGAAACCTGCCATTGGTCACCCCTAAAACGCCCTAGGATGTAAGAGTGTGTCATGACACTAAGAAGGTTGGAGGATAAATCAATTTTCTCTTGGATTGTCAAGCCTATACCCACATTAGATCTCAATTTCAAAATATTTTCAAAGTACCAACCTTCCTAACCATTTAACGTAACAAAACTATGGTGATCTTGGAAAGCTCTCTTAATGTTTTTGCGCATAAACAAAATTTTAAATAATTGCAAGTAATCACTTCCCCTCAAGGTATGATACCTCAATTTGTCCTCACTGGGACCATCATCATCATCATCATCATCATCTATTTTAAAAATGTCTTTTTGCTTTTAAAAAAATATAATTCTTTCTTCTTTCTTCTTCATCATTATCATCGCCATTTTATTTTTTTCAAATATAACAAAGTTAGATTACCTTTAAATATTTTTAATAATCTTTGTTGATGTTAAAAAATATAGTAAATTAGGTTGGCCTCTAAATAGTTTTAATAATTTTGGTATATTTTATTTTTAAGAGTTGTTGTTGATGCTATTGAGAATATCCAAGATATTATATATGTGTGAAAGATATGGTTAACTTATTTATTAAAAATAAATATATTTTATTGAATCTTAAAAATGGTAAGGACTGTTGTGATTTTGCTTTTAAATTTTATTTATGTTAAAAAAAACTTTTTAAAGCAATCCAAAATTATCATAGTTTTGATGATTTAAGAAGTTAGAAAGGTCCATATTGTTAAATATTTTGGAAATCATGACCCAATGTGGGTGTAGGTAAGATAAAGTGTTTATCTTCAACCCTTCTAGCCCTTCACAAATATGACAAATTCTTTTGACCCACCACATTTTAGGAATTGTCCAATGCCCTATTTCACCATGGAGCTTGTCTGATGCCCTCTTTCACTATGGAGATTATGAGAGTTTCTTCTTATTTTAGTAATGTTGATTTTCAGATTAGCATTTCGATCACCTTCTTATAGTATCTCAATTTTTTTTATCATCTAATTCTTTATCGCACCACATTTTTTGTATCATCTACCTTTTTATCGCGACCACATTTTCTCCTTAAATTTGATGTAATAATATTTTTATTATTGTAGTATTATGAAAAGTGGTATTTTCCTTTATTCACTAATGATTTAGCCAAGCCTTGACATATTTATGTCAACCTTGCTTGACTTTCAAGTGGTTTCGACTAGAGTTTGAATCAATATTATTAGAAAGCCTCTTTGTCTTCCATATTGCTTCTATCTTGTACTTGTACATTAGGTAACTAGTCATGTAGCCTTGATATCAATGGGGGAATACTCACTTTTATAAGAAAGATAGAGTAGGATGTGTTATCGCAAAAACTTGTCAGAGTCCTGTGGGATTGTGGTTTCTACCTGTTTGTGTTTCTGACCTGTCTCTCCTTTCACGCACTACCTCCTAAGTTTTTCCCTCTTGTAAAATCATTTATGTTGCCCCCCCTCTGTATTTAAAGTGCTATGGTCTCCCTGTTTTCCTTACCCCTATCCAGTCATCCAAGTTTTTGTTTACACATGCTACAATCATGGGCTCAAAACGTGACACTCAAAGTGGTCCGTTCTAGACTCGAATCAAGCAAAAAGGCAAGTTCAACTTTCAATGGTGGGAATTCCATGTAGAGTTCAGATTAGTGGCTCGTGGTCGTTCGAAATATCAAAATTTTTGCTAAGTATAGCGCCATAGAAAAAGACCCGAAGAGAGCATGAGTTGTTGATCTTAAAGGGGACATGTGGCAGTTGATCCAAGTGTTCGGAGAAATAAGCTTCGAGAGTTTCAAGTGAGAAGTGTGTGGAATTGCTGAAGTGTCGAAATGATTCTCGGTCATTCGATTCAATAGAACATATCACAGGATCCATAGCTCTGTAAAGAACCTAAGCAAGGTTTGAGTTTTGATTTTCCCAAGTCCAAAGCCTCCACCGTAAGAAGATCTCAGCTGATTTGTAAAGATAAAATTCATCCATCAATCTAAAAGCTAGTCAATGCTGATCAGGAAAGCCTCATCTCAGATCACGATCACCTATCAGGGGGTCAGCAGTGTGTGTTGTTAAATTTTCAAGATGGGCCGCGAATCAAAACCGTGGTTTTTGTGAAAGGGATGGTTGCCCATGGTGAATTGCAGGACAAAAGAGGTTTTTTCAAACCACCCTTGGTCGCGTCCGCAATCACAGAATTGCGTAGGGTCATGGCCCTAGGGTCACATTACAGCGATGCATGGAGAGGAGCTGCTACAAATCTACAACACTCGTATTGGTCACGTAAGAAGATTCCATGGCCTCGAGGTGTCAGGATTGACCTGAAAAGGTCATGGGCATCGCCTAGAACATTCATGGATGTCAGCCTCATCCCAATCCCAATGAAGGTAGTTAAATGTCGGGGTGCTGAAACCTCATTTTACCCCATAAATGGAAAGCATACCGAGAGCTGCTATGGGGGGAGATTGTCAATCCGAAATTTCCTAAGGGACGGATTTTCCTGCAGTTACTATAACCTAACCCGTCTCGCCTAACATGAGGAGGCCTGCACAAGCTGACAGAGTAGGCACCGACTGGAAACTGAACAGCAGGTATGATCGCAAGATCTCTTGGTCGGGTGAACATTTCCTCTTAGCAGTATATGGAGAAGCAGTTTTGATATTTTGTTAGGGTCGACTGGTTGAGCTAGGCTCCCCGCTATTGTATTATTTTGATGAAGAACACCTGTTCTTTGGTTATGTCTTGATTTGAGACTCTTGATTAATCTAAGTCAACTTCTTACTCCATCTTTGTTTACTGACAATTGAGAGAGTTCATGATTGATCCATTCACATGGATTGTTGTGGGATTGTATTATGATGAATGTTTAATTATAATGCTGTTATGATTTCTTTTGGTTTCCTTGACATTTGAATCCAAGAGGATCTTGTGTTTAATTTTTCTTTCCTTAGGCAGTTGGAAGGCCTTATGTTCAATGAAAATACCTCCACACTTTTCTCACCAAAGTCTTCCTCCTACTCACACTTTATTGCAACTCATCGGGAATCAAGTTAATCCAAGACCAATTGCTTCAAGCATACCAGCCCAAATTTCTGAGTTAGAACATTCTTATCATTGAGTCCTCTCCATTTGGCCTCTAAAACCATTTACATTTACCGTATAAACCGATGGGTACTGGTCTTACCTTTGATGTAATCCGAGGGTGACTTCTAGTGCTAACATACGTATTGTCTTTAATTTTATATTATTATTTTTTTTTTTTTTTTTTTTTTTTTTTTTTTTTTTTTTTTTTTTTTAAATTATATATATATAATTTCACTAACCATATAATATAACATGTGTGATAATAGTCTCAAAAAGGAGTTTCTTTATCCCATAGCTAAAGGTCTATTGATTTATGACTATTTTCAAGTCCATAATAATCTTCCAAGCCCATTTACCCTCGTTAATTCCAATTAAAAACTTTGTGATGAAGGTCTAATATGAGATATTTGTATGAAGTCACTTCCTCCAAGTTCCTATTATGATGCACAAAATTAGATTAAGTGATCTTTTGATTTAATTACCATAACCTCCAAGTTCCTATTATGATGCACAAAATTAGCTTAAGTGATCTTTGTTGGATTTAATTACCACAACCTTTGTCAGTGTTAAAGTCTGCATTAGGGTAGATATCCCAGAATGCCTTTAGCTGTTTGTCCAAATCCATAAGAAACCTCACTCATAAGAACAATATCATTAACTTGTAAAGAAAATGATGATGACTATACTAGTTAGATTAACACAACCTACTTCTTGCAAACAATCTTCTAACTGACAACTGGCATACCAAAAAAATATAAAACCAAGAAACAACCTTGCTTAATATAATATACATAAATTAATTTATTTTGACAAAACCTCAATTTTCTTAAACATTTTAAACTTAGCAATTCTCAATTAAAAAAGGAACTTTTAACTCTCTATTCTATTCCAAAAACTATCCCTTAAAATTTTTTACAATTACACTTTTCAAGAATTTGAATTTGTTTCCACTTTTAAAAATATAATAAACTATATTGAACATAAAGCATTTTCCGCATTTTCCATGTATATTTTATTTTTAAGACCGATGAAAATAATACTCAAGTAAAATCATATTATATATAACTTATAAAAATATTAATATTCTACGATTAAGAATATTTCCTAATTTTTAAAATTATATATTCTCAAATTTTGTACAATAAGAGTTATTATTTATATGAAATAATTTAGAAAATAACATTTAAGAATATTTTAATTTTAAAATATATATTTTTTTATTTTTTACAAAAATTTTTTTTTTTTTTTTTTTTTTAATAAAAATATTAATATTTTATGATTAAGAATATTTCCATCTTTAAAATAAATATTTTTTAAATTTTTTATCAAAATTATATGAATAAATTATAAAAATAATGATCTTTATGGTTAAAAATATTTTCTATTTTTTAAAAATATATATGTTTGTTCATGCAATTTTAAAAATTTAATTAAAATTTATTTTATTTAAAGACTTATTAAAGTAATTATTAAAGTAATGTCATTGATAATACCACATAATAATAACAATAATTCATTTTTAAGGTCATGGTCAGCTTCAAACATCTAATTGGTGTATGAGACCCCTTATTTATGGGATGTTGACCATGAGGTAATAGAGGGTGGAGGGGAGACAGAGAATTTATGCACATAAATTCTCTATTTATGCCCCCCATGCACCTACCCTATCTCCTCCTGGATTTGAACTTATGACTTCTTAAAAAGAAACACATTTTCTTTATCATTAAGCCCACTCAAACCTAAATACTTCATGAAATATCTCTATAAATTATATGAAATATCTCTATACAATTATGAAACAAGAAACACTCTACTATAACATAATTAAGGAGTTATATGAAATATTCTAGTTAATTTTTTATGATTAAGATTTTTCTAATTTTTAAAAGTATATATTTTTGAAAACTTTTATACACAAGTATTATTTTTCTTTATGATTAAGACTTTTTTCTAATTTATATATATATATTAATTTTTTTGAATTTTAATTATTATTTTTTAAATACCATTTGAATTAATAAGAATTCAAGTTAAAAGTTATTTAAATTTGATTTTTCTTTTTAAATATATCAAATGATATATACTAAAATGATTTTTTAAAAATAAAAAAAAAAAAAAAAAAACACATATAAAATATAAAAAAAATTAAACAAAAATAAAAAAAAAAAAAAAAAAAAAAAAAAAAAACAAAAATTAAATAAAAATAAATAACTATTACATATACACCGCTAAAAAGTTATTTGCACTTTTTTTTTTAAATATACAATTGGCCTTTCTTGAGTATTTTACAACCTAACTCAATAGGGAAAGATGTTGTCATATAACATTATGTTAAATAAAAAAAAGTTAAATAAAAATAAATAACTATTGTATATACATATGAATATGATAACATCTAAAATACTAAACTAGTTTAGCTTTATTTACAACCTAACTCAATAGGGAAAGATGTTGTCATATAAACATTATGGTAAAACAAAAATTAAATAAAAAATATGTAATATGTTAAGTATATAAAATTAAATAAAATATCAAATTTGTAAGATGTAAGATTACGTTACGAAAAAAATTAAATAAAAAAATAAATAACTATTGTATATACATATAGATATGATAACATTTAAAAATACTAAACTAGTTTAGTTTTATTTTGAGCCTAGCTCAATAGGGGAGGATGTTATCATATAACATTATGTTAGGTAAAACAATTAAATAAAAAAATATGTAATATTATGTTATATATAAAAAATTAAATAAAAATAAATACTACGTATATATGTATATATATAAAAATTAAATAAAAAATATGTAACATTATATTAAGTATATAAAAAATTAAATAACTAAAAAAAATTAACATTATGTTAAACATATAAAAAAAATTGGGTATGTATATATAAAAATTAAATAAAAATAAATAACTAGGTATGTACATATGTATATGTATATGATAACATTTAAAATATCGGATTTTAAGAAGACAAGTAATCACTTATTTTTTTAAGTTCCTCCTAAAGTTGGATAGATCAATTTGGTCTTAGTAAATGTTAATCATCATCATCATCACAAATTAGCTTAGTTTTATTTTGAATAGAAATTTATGAAGTAACAAAAAAAACTCCTAAGATCTGATAGACCAATTTTGTTTTAGTGAATGTTAAATCATCATTATTATAAAATTAGTTTCGTTTTATTTTGAACCGAAATTTATGAAGTAACAATTTTTTTTTTAAGATGTAATTTTTAAAGTATAATTTTGAATATTATTTAATATCAAAAAATGAATGTGACATAAAATTAAATAATAAAAAACTGCACATCTTTAAAAAAATTCAATGATTCTTAATGCTTGATAAATTAAATTTTTAGATCAAATTTAATGTTTGATAGATCAGTCTTTAGAAATTTTTTTATCATCAAAATTTTAAAGTGTAATTTTTATTTTAAAAAATTTGATGATTCTCAATGCTTGATAAATCAAATTTATTGATAAATCAAATTTAATGTTGGACAGATCAAATTTTTTAGATTTTTTTATCAAATTTTTTTTTTTTTTTTTTTTTTTTTTTTTTTTTTTTTTTTTTTTTAATATTATTTAATATCAAAAAATTAATATGACATAAAATTAATACCACTTTACCCTAATTCATTTCCATAAAGTTAAGCTTTCCACCGAATTTGAAAAAAAACTCACTTTATTTACCGCTTTACCATAATTCATTTCCACAAAGTAAGACTTTTTAATTTGACTTTGACATCACTCTTTAAAATCTTAGTTTAACGAAATAACGTCATGTAACTAAAACAAATGGTTAATAAAATAATTTCATGTAACTAAAACAAATAAAAGCCTTTGTATTTCAAAAATTCACATTAAAATTTACAATAATTAAAAATGTATTTCAATTCACTTATAAAAATTTTAAAAATTACAATACACAATAAATATTTAATATTTATAAGGAATAAGCTAATTTTGTAGTAAACACATTATTTTTCTAAACATCATTTACAATATGTCACATTTTCAAGGAGTAAGTTAATATTGTAGAAAAGGTACCTTCTCTAGTCATAAATAAGCTAATATGATATTAGGAGCTAATATGATATTATGATATTAGGATTTTTAGACTTTCATTTTACACTTTAAAAACCTCTATTTCTTACTTGATTTTTAATCACATTTAATCTTATATCATTCATAAATTTTAAAATTGATTAAATATCATTTACAAGTATTACTAAAAAAATTTGTTTGTTTGTTAGTTTGTCCGTGACATGTGGGACTAACCTGTGGTTAAGAAACCACGACTCAGGGGCATCTAAGCTGTCAAAATCACCCAGGGATCGCACCCGGCCTGAGCCACACCAACCCTTGACATGGATGGATTTTTTGTCCCCGCAGGTTTGTTGGAAGCTTAACATGTTTTTAACCTTTTATATCAATAAATTAATCTACATAGTTGCCTAACCAGGGTCATGAAATTTTATTACTCTTCATGAGCAGTTTCTGAAATGACAGTTATAATTTGTCGCTTCTCCCTATTGTCTATTCAAGTGTTGTTTCCATGACTGAAAGCATGAAAACTTGCGACTGTAATTACCATTATGTTTTAAAATGTCATTAAAGGCAAATTGCTCATATGGTTTATTACAGAATTTTGATTTCTTGCCATGAAGATGTTGCTCTCTTTGTTTTGACCTTTTCAATTCCAGGCATGCTTAAGAGGTTGATGGTTTCATGAACAAAAGATCCCCACCATTTGATTTTTTTTGTTTTGGTTTGATTCTTAGCTACGTTTCTTTCACAAAACGTTTGATTATTCATTTGCCCAACTTTGTAATCAAAATATGATGCGCGCACTTATGCTTTCTGAGTACTTTGGTCCTGGCCTGTACGCAATATCAAGGTGGCATACGATGTATAGGATTGCCATTACTCCTTAGCATAGTCTCGATGGAGAATTCATCCCTAGATGAGAGGGAGTGTTGATGATTACAGCTGCGTGAGACATCCTCCAGGAGACAGACTGATTGAGTCGACCTGAGAGAGATCCCATGAGTTGGGTGTGTGGTTCCTATATGAGACAGAACTGGAATGTAGTGATGGCCTCCTCCTTACAAAGAGTTGAGAAGAAATCCATATGATTCTCCTTTGTAAGGCAATGAGAAAGGAGATATGTTAAGTTGGACGTGCATGTGGTTGAACACAAGGTGAACGTGTGAATTCCCATGAGTTGGGTGCATCATTATGAGACAGAGATGAAGACAATGTATTAGCCTCCTCTGAGCAGAGAGTTGAGATGATGAAATCTAGATGACTCTCCTATGTAATGCAATGGGAAATAATATCTGTTGAGTTGGATGTGCCTGTGGATGAGCATGGGTC
>SNQJ01S0144566.1:0-13184 GCA_010110895.2 Picea sitchensis
GAATTTGAAGAACTCTTCTCAAATAAATGGATTAGGAATACAAAAATGGAGGAAATATATAAAATTCAAGAGGATTTAAAAGAAGAAAAAGAATATATCAAGAAGAAGAGTGATGAGTTGTCTAAGATACAAGACCTTAATGAAGCACTAGTTAAAGAAGTTCAAAAATTAAAACAAGAAAAATTTGTCAAATGAAAGTGGGAAAAAGATGAGTCAAGGGAAGATTTGAGAAAGAAAGTTGAAGATATATGTATATTACAAAACCATAATAAAAAACTATAGGACGAGGTTAATACATTGAAATTAGAAAAGAATGGTTATCAAAATCAAGAAGAAACAAAGATCTTGGATGAAGAATCTACCAAAATACTTGAAGAGGAAATTTGCAACAAGGTTGAGGAATCCCTAAATACCAATGAGGTAAAAGTAGAAATGAAATCCAGAATTGAAGAAGGACACCGAAATTTGATAAATGGGGTGACATTGCAACTTCAAAAGGATAAATAAGACAAGATTCAAGAAGGTCATCAGAAGGTACTTAAAGAATTCGAAATTCATCTAGAGGATGTACATGCCAAATATGATTGTATTATCTCCAAGGCTAAAGAAATCAAGGACCAAGAAACGAGGATAGAGGATTTCATTTTCTTCGAAAATAATATAGATGAAATGCATGTGTAGAGTGAAGGAAAACGTCAAATGTGAAACCACATCGACACCCTCATTACCAGGAAAGATTTCAAGGAAGACAAGAAGGTCGATATCCACATTATCAAGGAAGAAGATGGAATACTTGTCAATACTCATAGAACAAGGAATCACAAAACAATTATTCAACAAGATATTATCATAGACCAACATCTTCAACAACAATACATGGAATTGAGGGAAAGACAATTATGCAACAACTAGCCACCAAGGATTACGACCAAAAAGAATTGATTTTGGATGGATGGATCATCATCAATGGAAATAAGAAAGAAATAACATAAGAAAATCATATTACTTGGTTTCATCACATGTGAAGCCTTTAATTGCAAAGCTTTGAGGACACATATTTTTTAAGGAGGGTAGTATGTTATGACTAAAGAAGGGAATATATAGGGATAAACATATATGATATGACCCCAAGGGGGTGCATATAAGGGGCTAAATGTATATGGAATTTGTCAATATATATGTAATAGGGTCAGCCTAATAGTAAAGGGGCCTCATGTGTAGGTGTGAATAGGTATATATAAAGATCATGTATTCATTATTGAGGACATGTGAATGGTGATGTATGAATTTATTTGGTTATGTGGAGGAGGTTCTCCTATTATTTCAGGAGTTATTATGTAACTCATATCTATGATCTATATTGGAGATGTGCTCCACGCTCACATATCTATACATGGTGTGTAATTTTGGTTTATTCCAGTATTTAAGTATTTGGTACATTACAAATTGCAACAAGATTCTCATGCATCTTCATGATTCTCTTGACACAATGAGGAGCTTCTCTATAAAGTTCATATGTATTTCAGAAAAATGTCTCCCTTTAAATCATCTATTCTCTTTGAACTTCACGCTTCACCAACCGTCGGACATTCAAGTTTCCAAAAAACATATGAATGAATCAAACGTTCTTTTTTTAGATAGGCATGAAACATGACCTCCACACTTTTGTGGTTGAATTTGATACTTTCCCATGCAATAAGGGGGAAACAATCAAAACTCCAAGCACACTCCAACCTATACCTATTCCACCTACTATATGGATTGATATTTATATGAATTTCATTGTTGGATTACTCAAATCGGCCAATAAATTAGTCATCATGGTTGTCATTGATCATTTTTCCAAATATGCTCATTTGTATTCCCTCCAACACCCATTCACCGCATCCATCATGGCCTAAATGTTCGTGGACAATATCTTCAAACTCCATGGAATTCCCCACTCTATTGTATCTGAATATGATCCCAGTTTCACCAGCAATTTTTTGAAATAATTGTTCAAGCTCCAAGGCACTCAACTACATCTCAACATATCCTATCATCCCTGAACTAATGGTCAAACCGAAGTTGTTTCACGTCCGACCGAAAATCTCAATGGGTTCAATGGTTACCACTTGTTATTGGTGGTACAACACATCTTACCATGGTGATACTCACATGACTCCCTTTGAGGCAGTCTATGGTCAAAATTTTCCTTCTCTATTATTCTACCTACCCGATGTCTCCAAGGTCTAGGGCATTGAAAAAACACTTACAACCAGAGCTTCCAATCTATGTACTCTCTAAGAGAATTTGGTCATGGACCAAAACCACATGAAGCAATAAGTTGATCAAGGTCCTTCAAATGCCAATTTTTTGAAGGGGACTAGGTGTTTCTTCATTTGCAACCTTATAAGAAAACATCCCTTAAAGAAGATCACTTCTAGAAACTTTCTCCAAAGTTTTATGGTCCTTAAACAATCCTCAAGCATGTGGGTATCCTGGCTTACAAGTTATCTCTTCCAAATCACTCTAAGATCCATCCAATTTTTCATGTTTCCTTCTTAAAGAGAATGATCAGAAAGAAGTGTCAGATTCAAACCAGTGTCCCTGAATTTGATGAAGAAGGCTCCATCTGGTTGCACCCCGAATATGTTTGGACCAACGATAGCATCATCTACATCAGGGAACAATCAAGGAGGTTTTAGTACAATGGGAGGATACACAACCTCAGGATGCTACATGGGATTTAGCTACCATTCTATAATAGTTTCATTATCTCAAGACATGTGTAACATTTAGTTCCATTGAGCACATTTTTACTGACGTATTCTTTGAGGACGCTTGCAAGCAAGTGATCTGATTGTGATACATTATGATTATGCTTTGATTATGAGTTATATTATGATTTCATTTTGACTATATGTTAATTTCTAGATGTATATATATTGGCAGGTATTATTGATGAGCTCTCTTGAGTGTGCAAGATACATGACAGGTTGAGGATGTCGATGGCATCAACAGACTTCCTTGGACTCTAGATTGAGTCAAGGAGTGGACTTGTATTTGGTTTGAGTTTTGAGTATTGATTTACATGTATATATGATGATTTCAATATGGATTTTACGTAAGTGGATTATTGACATTGTTCTTGTCAGTGGATGCGGGCTTGGCGATGCTTGCTAATCCGACTCACATATGGAGTAAAGGGGTCATACATAGAAACTAGACAGATGAGGGAGAGGTGTGGAAGCATCCCTATCACATTCTACTAGCACTCCCTCCATGACCTAAATGCATGGTTAACGATTACCTCATTTCGAGAGGTCCACGATGTTGTGAGGGAAGTCTGAGATAGTCGCTCATGAAGAATTCTAAGGGGCATGCAATAAGGAAAAATCATTATTCCTTAGACAACCCTTAGTCTCTCACAAGGTTGACCAATGGAGTGTTGACTCTGAGTGTCTGGCAAACTTCCAAACTAGTCAAAGGTGAGTGGCACCCTTGGAGCATGTAAGTGCATCTTGAAGGGCACGTCACACAAGAAAATCGTGAGTCAATAATAAAAATCTAGAAGGCCTAGAAGGTAAAATAAAAATACTAAGACTTTTAAAAAATGAGCATACAATTGATCATTAAATTATAAACAAGAAAATAAAAAAGAGTCTAAGTATAATAGGTTTGACTAAATTAAAACATCAAAAGGGAAAATGGTAATTATACTAGTAAGCTAAATAAAAGAAGAAATAGGAATAAAATTGGGTAATTGCACATGTGTGCATTAAAATAATAAAAGAGATTTTTAAATAAGAAGAAATTAAAACATGAGAGAGTAGGTGGTCCACATAGAGTGGCATCTTGAGTCAATCAACCACCAATCCTAACTAAAAGAAGACTCATAATCCAACTCAACCTCAAATCTAGTTAGGGGACCAAAATAAATGAACGATTGGGGAACTAAAGGACAACTAAGAGAAAAAAATAGGAACAAATTGGGGAATGTGAAGGAAAATGTCTAATTAATCAAAATAAATGAGATTATTCTTGTGCAACTTTGGGAGAGTGAGACAAGTTGTGTGGGCGAATAATCATTAATTAAATTATTAAAAATTGTTTATTGTGCATGAGAGGACATGTGTCATTGAGAATTTTCCTATAAAATAAACAGAGAGGATGGGAGATGGATCTCACTTTTGGGAAGTAATGTTATGGTGCCAAAAATTATCTGAACTAGTTTACTTGTTGAGAGTTGGGTTCCAAAACTTGTGAAAAGAGTGAAATCTCTTCCTTGCGAGACAAGGTTGGTGCTATTTATTTCTGGTTTTGTGTGTGGCCCCTTTGCAGCTCAGGAGACTATGGGGAAAATGAGTACCCGTAGCGTTGAATGGGAGGTACCAGTGAAGTTGTTCTATTAGAAAGCAAGGAACGAGTGCAAACTTCCAAACCGAAGATTATCTTCGAGCACATCAACATTCGGTCATAGTTTTTTACTGTTATAGTTATTTGTTGTATTATAAATGTTAAATTTGAATTATTGGATTGCATATTTTATTTAAGAAATGACTTTTGAAACGTATATTGTATTTTACACCTACGTGGAGCTATGGAAAGATTGATACTTTCTTCTTAATCGTTTAATATTCCATTATTTAATTAATCCAATGAAAGTGTCATATTGGTTTTTAAATTTGTTAGGTTATTGATTCACTGTTAATAATTTGGTTGACTGCAATTAGTTTATCGGATTCAATTCCAGATATATTACAAATCAACTCTAATACTTGTGTATTTAGATATCAATTAAGGTTTTATTTGATTAGGTGTGCATAACATTTAAATTAAATAGTAAACATGAGTGAATTTTATCTTATTCATTTAGTAAACTGGACTGCTCTCATAGCCTAAGTTTTAGCTACGATTAGGAAATGCATATTATGGTCCCTCAATGTATATTATGCTTAAACCTAGAGTCAAATTTATTATTGGTGACAGGCGTGACATGTATGTAGTAATTCTTACCACCCGACAGTATTAACTAATTAAGTTTTTTATTGGAAAATCAAATGTTCGATGGGACGATTCAGCTACATGTCGCAGGCTACTTATCAAGGTTGAAACCAGTGATATATTAACAAATTTGTGCATTCATTCCGTCTCACACTAAAACTTGTAACTACTTCACCTGAGTTACAAGTTTTTTCAAGTAATTAAAATTCCAGAGAAAAGTTAGTAGTAACTTAAATCTTAAAGAGAGCCATGAGCTCTCCTTTCTCGCATACTTATGTTGGAAAAATAACTTGCTTGTGAAGGACTTGCCAGATGGAAAGTTAATGTGTAAAGTATAAGGAAAATGTATTTGAATTCTTGTATAAGTGAAAATAATACTGGAGAACTACATTTGATTTCCTCTGTGCAATTTAGTATATCGGTTTCTCTTGTGCAAATTTTAGAATATTAAATATGGATAAAGAAGAGATTAATGAAATTATTAATAATTATTTAAGATTTCCTTATCCGTGTAATTATAGAGAATCATAATCTGATTTTATTAGGTCCATATAAAAGTTAATAGAGAACAATATATCTAATGGTTTTATGGTGTTACATTAATTGATTTTAGAGGAACCATATTCTCATGTCAATTGAGTAATAATGTTAATTATAGAGAAAGAAAGGATTATATATATTCACATGATTGGTTAAATTAATGCTCTTTTTATTTTAAAAATATTAAGTTAATAGTTATAATTAAGAATTGATTTAAGGAGCCCATATTGATGTTTTATTAATGTTTGTATTTCAATGATTGTGAATAAAGATTGTATCAATGTTAATCAATTGATCTAGTTGCAATGATTGTATCATTGTCAAATTATTGGTCCTAGATGTAATGATTACCATTAATGTAATATAAGTACTGATGTGATGTTTAAGGTTTATCAAAAAAAAAAGTCGCGACTTTCACTTACTCACTAAAGTTCAGTTATCGGAGAGTCGTTACACCTTGAGGACAAGACTGTTTTTCAAGGGGGAGAGCATGTTAGGGTCCTAACCTCTCTAATCCCTCAAGTAGATAGAATAATATGTTTTTCTATGTACTAAAGGAAAACATTACTAAATAATTCCTATGTGATAATGTGAACATGTCTAATGTAAGAAGACTTACTAGAAGGTTCTACCTCTAGAATGTTCTCTAGAAGATAGAGATAGTATAAATAGGGGTAGAAAGAATAGAAAAGTTCTATCTTGAGAATTATTTTTTACTTGAGCTCTATTTTGTTGGAGGTTTCCCCCTCGAAGAGGCAAGTAAACTTGGTCATTGAGATAATAAAGATATCTTTTTTGAAATCAATTGTGACATTGTGCTCTCTATTTTTCTCTTTGTGTTGGTAATTGTTATAACAATCTTATTTCGGCTATGCATAATAACATATGGTACCTTACAAATTACCAAATATGATGTACATGCCAAATATGATGGTATTATCTCCAAGGATAAAGAAATCAAGGACCAGGGAACGAGGATGGAGGATTTCATTGTCTATGAAAAGAATATAGATGAAATGCATGTGCAGAGTGAAGGAGAATCGTCAAATGTGAAACCACATCAACACCCTCATTACCATGAAAGATTTCAAGGAAGATAAGAAGGTCGATATCAACATTATCAAGGAAGAATATGGAATACTTGTCAATACTCATAGAACAAGGAATCACAAAACAATTATTCAACAAGATATTATCATAGACCAACATCTTCAACAACAATACATGGAATCGAGGGAAATAAAATTATGCAACAACTAGCCACCAAGTATTATGACCGAAAAGAATTGATTTTGGATGGATGGATCATCATCAATGGAAATAAGAAAGAAATAACATAAGAAAATCATATTACTTGGTTTCATCACATGTGAAGCCTTTAATTGCAAAGCTTTGAGGACAAATATTTTTTTAAGGAGGGTAGTATGTTATGATCCAAGGGGGGAATATATAGAGCTAAAAATATATGATATGACCCCAAGGGGGTGCATATAAGGGGCTAAATGTACATGTAATGTGTAAATATATATGTAATAGGGTCAGCCTAATAATAAAGGGGCCTCATGTGTAGTGTGAATAGGTATATATAGAGATCATGTATTCATTATTGAGGACATGTGAATGGTGATGTATGAATGTATTTGGTTATGTGGAGGAGGTTCTCCTATTATTTCAGAAGTTATTATGTAACTCATATATATGATCTATATTGGAGTTGTGCTCCATGCTCACATTTCTATACATGGTGTGTAATTTTGGTTTATTTCGATATTTTAAGTATTTGGTACATTACAAATTGCAACAAGATCCTCATGCATCTTTAGGATTCTCTTGGCACAACGAGGAGCTTTGCTATAAAGTTCATATGTATTTGAGCAAAAAGTATCCCTTTAAATCAATTGTTCTCTTTGAACTTCACGTTTCACCAACCGTCAAACATTCAAGTTTCCACAAAACATATGAACCCATCAAACGTTCTTTTTTTAGGTAGGCATGAAACACGACCTCCACACTTTTGTGGTTGAATTTGATACTTGCCCATGCAATAAGGGGGAAACAATAAAAAATCTAAGCACACTCCAACTTATACCTATTCCACCTACTATATGGATTGATATTTCTATGAACTTCATTGTTGGATTACCCAAATCGGGCAATAAATCAGTCATCATGGTTGTCATTGATAATTTTTCCAAATATGCTCATTTTTTTGCCCTCCAGCACCCATTCACCACATCCATCATGGCCTAAATTTTTTTGGACAATATCTTCAAACTCCATGGAATTCCCCACTCTATTGTATCTGACTATGATCCCACTTTCACCAGCAATTTTTGGAAAGAATTGTTCAAGTTCCAAGGCACTCAATTGCATCTCAACATATCCTATCATCCTTGGACTAATGGTCAAACCTAAGTTGTCAACAAATGTTTGGAAACGTATTTGAGGTGCTTCACATCCAACCAACAATCTCAATGGGTTCAATGGTTACCACTTGTTAATTGGTGGTACAACACATCTTATCATGGTGCTACTCGCATGACTCCCTTTGAGGCGGTCTATGGTCAAAATTTTCCTTCTCTATTATCCTACCCGCTCGGTGTCTCCAAGGTTCAGGATGTTGAAAAAACCCTTACAACCAGAGCTTCCCGTCTATGTACTCTCTAAGAAAATTTGGTCATGGCACAAAACCGCATGAAGCAATAAGTTGATCAAGGTCCTTCAAAATGCCAATTTTTTGAAGGGGACTAGGTGTTTCTTCATTTGCAATCTTATAAGAAAACATCCCTCAAAGAAGATCACTACTATAAACTTGCTCCGAAGTTTTTTGGTCCTTGTATTATCCTCAAGAATGTGGGTATCGTGGCTTACAAGTTAGCTCTTCCAAATCACTCTAAGATCCATCCAATTTTTCATGTTTCCTTCTTAAAGAGAATGATCAGAAGGAAGTGTTAGATTCAAAACAGTCTCCCTGAATTTGATGAAGAAGGCTCCATCTGGTTGCAGCCCGAATATGTTTGGACCAATGATAGCATCATCTACGCTAGGGCACAATCAAGGAGGTCTTAGTACAATGGACGGATACAGAACCTCAAGATGCTACAAGGGAGTTAGCTACCATTCTATAACAATTTCATCATCTCAATACTTGTGTAACATCTAGTTCCATTGAGCACATTTTTACTGACTTATTATTTGAGGACACTTGCAAGTAAGTGATCCGGTTATGATACATTATGATTATGCTTTGATATGAGTTATATTATGATTTCATTGGGATTATATGTTCATTTCTATATGTATATATATTGACAGGTATTATTGATGAGTTCTCATGAGTGTACATGATACATGACATGTTGAGGATGTCGATGGCATCAACGAACTTCCTTGGACTCCAGATTGAGTCACGGAGTGGATTTGTATTTGGTTTGAGTATTGAGTATTGATTTACATGTATATATGATGATTTCAGTATGGATTTTATTTAAGTGGATTATTGAGATTGTTCTTGTGAGTGGATGCAAGCATGGTGACGCTTGCTAATGTGACTCACATATGGAGTAAAGGGGTCATATACAGAAACCAGACAGATGAGAGAGAGGTGTGGCAGTGTCCTTGACACAACCTACTAGCACTATCACCATGACCTGAATGCATGGTCAACAATTACCCCATTCTGAGAGGTCCATGAAGTCATGAGGGAAGTCTGAGATAGTCGCTTATGAAGAATTCTAAGGGGCGCACAATAAGGCATAATAATTTTTCCTTATGCAACCCTTAGTCTCTCACAGGTTGACCAATGGAGTGTTGACTTCGAGTGTCTGATAAACTTCCAAACTAGTCAAAGGCGAGTGGCACCCTTGGAGGAAGAAAGTGTGTCTTGAAGGGCATGTTGCGCAAGCAAATGGTGAGTCAATAAAAAAAATCTAGAATGCCTAGAAGATAAAATAAAAATACTAAGACCTTTAGAAAATGAGCATACAATTGATAATTAAATTATAAACAAGAAAATAACAAAGAGTCTAAGTATAATAGGTTTGACTAAATTAAAACATCAAAAGGGAAAACGAGAATTATACTAGTAAGCTAAATAAAAGAAGAAATAGAAATAAAATTGGGCAATTGCACATGTGTGCATTAAAATAATAAAATAGATTTTTAAATAAGAAGAAATTAAAACATGAGAGAATAGGTGGTCCACATAGAGTGACATCTTGAGTCAATCAACCACCAATCCTAACTAAAAGAAGACTCTTAATCCAAATCAACCTCAAATCTAGTTAGGGGACCAAAATAAATGAAAGATTGGATCCAACTAAGGGATAACTAAGAGAAACAAATATAGACAAATTGGGAAATGTGAGGGAAAATGCCTAATTAATCAAAATAAAAGAGATTTTACTTGTGGAACTTTGGGAGAGTGAGACAAGTTGTGTGGGGGAATAATCATTAATTAAATTATTAAAAATTGTTTATTGTGCATGAGAGGACATGTGTCATTGATAATTTTCCTATAAAATAAATAGAGAGGAAGGGAGATGGATCTCACTTTTGGGAAGTAATGTTATGCTCCCAATTTTTTTCTGAACTAGTTTACTTGTTGAGAGATGGGTTCCAAAACTTGTGAAAAGAGTGGAAGCTCTTCCTTGCAAGACAAGTTTGGTGCTATTGATTTCTGGTCTTCTGTGTGGCTCATTTGTAGCTCAGGGTCTATGGGGAACAAGAGTACCCCTAGTGTTGGATAGGAAGTATCAGTGAAGTTGTTCAATTAGAAAACAAGGGACGGGTGCAAGCTTCCAAACTGAAGATTATCTTTGATCGAGCACTTCAACATTAGGTCACATTATTTTACTGTTATAGTTATTTGTTGTATTGTAAATGTTAAATTTGAATTAAAGTGTGACTGCATATTTTATTTAAAAAATGAACTTTGAAATGTATATTGTATTTTACGCCTACTGGGAGCTATGGAAAGATTGATACTTTCTTCTTAATCGTTAAATATTCCATTATTTAATTAATTCAATGAAAGTGTCATATTTGTTTTTAAATTTGTTATATAATGAAATTGTACAGCTTATGCATCTATAGGTTATTGATTCATTGTTAATATGCCATTAGTTTATCGGATTTGATTCCAGATATAGCAAACATGAGTGAATTTTATCTTATTAATTTAGTTATTCATTAAGTAAACCGGCGATGGCAGTATAATAGTAACCTGGCTGCTCTTATAGTCTCAAGTTTTAGCTATGATTAAGAAATGTACCCGTCAATTTCATAGCCTTATTCCATATTTTGGTCCCTCCATGTATATTATGTTTGAACTGAGAGACAAATTTATTATTGCTGGCAAGCATGGACATGTATGTAGTAATTCTTACCACCCGCACAGTATTAACTAATTAGGTTTTTTATTGGAAAATCGAATGTTAGATGGGACGATTCGGCTACATGTCGCAGGCTCCTTATCAAGGTTGAAACCAGTGATATATTAAAAAATTTGTGCATTCATTCCGTCTTACACTAAAACTTCGCCCGAGTTACAAGTTTTTCAAGTAATTCAAATTCCAAAGAAAAGTTAGTTGTAACTTAAGTCTTAAAGAGAGCCATGAGCTCTCCTTTCTCACATAGTTCTGTTGGAAAAATAACTTGATTGTAAAGGACTTGCGAGATGGAAAGTTAGTGTGTAACGTATAAGGAAAATGTATTTGAATTCTTGTATAAGTGAAAATAATAATGGAGAACTACATTTGATTTCCTCTATGCAATTTAGTATATCGGTTTCGCTTGTGCAAATTTTAAAATATTAAATATGGATAAAGAAGATATTAATGAAATTATTAATAATTATTTAAGATTTCCTTATCTGGAATCATAATCTGATTTTATTAGGTCCATATAAAAGTTAATAGAGAACAATATATCTAATGGTTTTATGGTGTTACATTAATTGAGTTTACAGGAACCATATTCTCATGTCAATTGAGTAAATTATAATGTTAATTATAGAGAAAGAAAGGATTACATTCACATGATTGGTTAAATTAATGGTCCTTTTATTTTAAAAATATTAATTCAAGAGTTATAATTAAGAATTGATTTAAGGAGCCCATATTGATGTTTTATTAATGTTTGTATTTCAATGATTGCGAATAAAGATTGTATCCATGTTAATCAATTGATCTAGTTGCAATGATTGTATCATTGTCAAATTATTGGTCCTAGTTGTAATGATTATCGTTAATGTAATATAAGTATTGATGATCAATGTTAATCAATTGATCTAGTCGCAATGATTGTATCATTGTCAAATTATTGGTCCTAGTTGTAATGATTATTGTTAATGTAATAGAAGTACTAATGTGATGTTTAAGACTTATCAAAAAACAAAAAATCGTGACTTTCACCTAGTCACTAAAGTTCAATTATTGAAGAGTTATTACACCTTGAGGACAAGACTGTTTTTTCAAGGGGGAGGGCATGTTAGGGTCCTAACCTCTCTAATCCCTCAAGTAGATAGAATAATATGTTTTTCTATGTAATAAAGGACACCATTAGTAAACAATTCTTATGTGATAATGTGAACATGTCTAATGTAAGAAGACTTACTAGAAGGTTGTGCCTCTAGAATGTTCTCTAGAAGATAGAAATAGTATAAATAGGGGTAGAAAGCATAGAAAAGTTTTGTCTTAAGAATTATTTTGTACTTGAGCTCTACTTTGTTGGAGGTTTCCTCCTCGAAGTGGCAAGTAAACTTGGCCATCGAGATAATAAAGGTATCTTTTCTTAAATCAATTGTGTCATTGTGCTCTCTATTTTGCTCTTTCTGTTGATAATTGTTATAAAAATCTTATTTCACCTATGCATAATAACATATGGTACCTTAAAAATTATATAGTTCACTCTCTTTTTTTACTTTTCTTTTTTTATTAAGAGAATATAATTCATCATTATGTGGTTTAGCTCATTCTACCTCTAGCACACCTAGACAACTTTAGCAACCACATAAAGAAAATCATATATAAAATAAGAAATTAATTGGGTGAGTCATAATTTATAATTAAAATGTAATGATTAGTTATATTTAGTTGAAATCAATACCATCATATGATTGTCCTTTGAATCTCTATCATTTTATTTAAATGTGTTTCATTCTTACGTGTAGGTAGTTGTCATTTAAGAAAATACATCAAGAAGATACCAAGTACTAGAAGAGAACAATTCCTCATCTAATGTGTGAAATAAGACTTTTATCTCCTAGTTTATTCAATGTACAAGAGCACCATCTTATTCACCAAGTTAAGCACATTGAAATATGTGGACCTATTCACACAAGAGAAATATGGTTGGTGGAGATGCCTTTGAAGGTATTGAAGGAATTTGTTAGACAAAGATCACATCCTAAGCGGTTAAAGGTTGAGGGCTCTATGATTTATTAGTACATGGTGTATATTAGTGAGTATCTATCTAAATTATATATTCATGTGCCTCACATATGGTATGGAAAGTAATTCAACAAATTTGAGGGGGAGATATTGTGAGGGAAAGGGATTAAGAAAAAATTTAAAGGTGGATGCTTAAATATTCATATAAATATTGGTTCTTAAATTAATTACAGTAATAATTGGTACTTAAATTTAACTATAATCTCT
>SNQJ01S0144567.1:1937-24245 GCA_010110895.2 Picea sitchensis
TACTAGTACCCACTAGACCTTGGGAAAGCATTTCCATGGAGTTTTTTGGTGGTTTACCAACCACATGGAAGGGACATGAATATTTATTTGTGGTAGTTTATAGGTTTAGAAAAATGTGAATTCTTGTGCCCTATAAAAATACCCTCAAGGGACAAGAAGTAGAAATAAATTTCTTTCAATAGGTCTAGGTGCACTTTGGGATACCACAAAGCATCATCTCAGATAAAGAAACACGATTTCTTAGCTCCTTCTGGACTACATTGTGGGAGATTATGGACACTAAGCTCAAGAGGCCTACAACATTCCTTCCATAGAAATATGGGAAAACATAAGTAGTGAGCAGAGATTTGGTGCAGCTTTTGAGGGTTTAGAATAAGAATAATCCAAAGACCTGGGATGGAAATTCGATCTATATACAACACTCTTATAATAGAGTTGTCCACAATTCAACTCGTAAGTCACCTTTTGAAACTTTCTTTGGATATTTTCCACCTTCACCCTTAGATGTTGTATATGGAAAACAAAGAGGAGTGAAGGAGGACCTCACAGAAGATGCATTAAAAGAAGAAAAAATTGTTGAAAAGATTAGGAAGATACATTGACAAGTAGAAGAGATGCTTAAGAAGTCATAAAAAAAGTACAAGGTTGTACATGACCAACACAAAAAAAGAGATCATTTAGAGTGGGATACATAGTATGGTTACAACTGAATAAGGAAAGGACACATGGTCTTGGTAAGAGGATCAAGACTTTATAGTATGGTCCTTTTGAGGTATTGGAAAAGTTGGGAGATAATTCCTACAGAATCAGTCTACCCCCATACATGCACATTTACTCACTAGTGAATGTGGTAAATCTCAAACTCTATGATCCATCCATGTTGGATTAAGAGGAGACCCAGGTCCTACCTTCCATAAAGGATTTAACACCAAATGCTGAAGTAGAGTTGGAAAAGGACATAATTTTGCAGAAGAGGTCCATAACTACAAGACAGGGGAAACATGACCATTGGTATATTAGGTTGAAAGGACAACTTCCAAGAAAGAAAAATGGTACTCCAAGTATAAGGTATATGAAATATTTCCTCACCTCATTCAGTAAACATTTTGGGGACAAAAATCATCCCTAAATAGGGAGTTATGATCCAGATTGGATAATTATGTTATTTTTCATCTATCCCGATGCTTTTAGAGTGGAAAAAATTGCAAAAATCAGCTTGTGGGGTCATTTTAGTGGCAGGTTCTAGTTTGGAAAATTGGGGCTCAAAACCTTCCAAAACCATTTTGAAGCATTAAACAATGTTTTTTGGGGTTATGGTGTTTGGAACTAATTCACAAAACCTTAGATATGTTATACACTTGATCCAGGTGGATATCGATGGCCACCCACCTTTTCCAACTGGCTCAAAACAGTTTTATGGCAATTTTGGCAATTTACTATTTTTAGCAGTTTTTAACTTCCGAGGTCATTTTGAGGGCCTAAATGAAGTTTTTTTAGGATAGATATTCTCAGTGATATCCAAAGGCATGATTTATCCCCAAAAATTAATCTCCTCGATGATACCTTTCGAATGGGCTATCATACGCCTAAAACGAAGATCGTATGCAAAAGTTACGACCTCGGGAAGTTGATGTACTAACTTACCCAAACGGGGCCCACATGAATTTTGGCGCCTCATCTCCTATGGTTAGGTTTTTGGATGTCTAGGGTTTTTTTCATTCCTGTTTATTGTAAAAATTCCTTCAGAGCCTCATTGTAATCATCTTCTTGCGAATGTGAGTAGCCGTCACATCTCTTCTTAGAGATAAGCTGCCACCATTCTAGCAAGTCTTTCACTCTGTATTTTTACAGTCTCTGTACATTTATTTTATTAATATAAATCATGTATTACTATATATTTGGGTTTATGGTTGCATCTCTGATACATTTATGCTATATTATTGGATATCCATGACATCTCTGTGCATTTCTTTATTATATCTCCATTCCCATTTCGTGCTGAAAATAATCAGTATCAACACTCCAATACCTTTCCAATGGTGTAGATTGTGCATCAATCAAAACTCGTATGAAAAAGTTATACCTCCAACAAGTTGACCTATTGTGTTGACCACCATGGTACGAGAGGATGCCATGTTATCCTTGTTACTCATGCATATGGGGATAGCCATGTTAGGAATTTTAAGAATATTCTGGAAGGTCCAAAACCTCATCATAATTGAAGTTTGATGAACTTAAAACCCTAACCCTAGGTGACTATTGGGCTATGTTAAATACTAGGCTACTAGGAGGAGAAGGGGGTTCCATTCTATATTATTGTATTTTGTTCCATAGTAGATAAGAACATAGGAATTTGGGGAAATTAGAGAGCATAATATGGGGGTTTAATTCTTTGTAGCAGTGTAAATTGACAAAGGTCTCATGTAATTCCATAGAGAGTGTATTCTCCTCTGTACTTGCATTATTTCCCTACTAGAGAAAAAAGAGTAGAGAAACCTCACCTTCTAGTTGGGTTTTCTCCTGTGGGAGTTTTCTAGAGAAAATATTTGTGTTATTTTGTGGATGGTGTGTGATTATATTTTTACTGTCTCTATTTTTTGCATTTTATCTATTTCATGAATTAACAAAAAGTTGGTTACTAAATATTTTGGAATTTGAATTTAACCTTCATAGTGTATATTTCATTTTATTTATCATATATATTATGAAAAACTATTTGAGTGGAATATCCATGATAGTTTATATATTGGTATCGGAGCATGTTTCTTTGGGGTATTTGTGGGGAGTTGTGGGGATTGAGATGGAGCTTAAAAAGAGAAGTTAGAAACCTCATTACTTGAGACAGGTCTATTTATAACAACCCTTGAGATATAGTAGAGAAGATATTTGATAGGTTGGAAGTGAAATTCATTGAAATTAATCACAAAATGAACCTCCTCATGGAGGATCTAACAATCAAGCTCAGTCCATTTAGAGACAATGAAGGCTCTAAATCAAATATTACATTAGAGGGGAAATCAAGAGAGATCAGCAGAAGACCTATAAAAGGAGTCACGTAAAGAACTCGAGAAAGAGAAGATGAGTTTGAGTGTGATTAACCCTTCATATTCCCTATTTAAGATACAATTGAGAAGTGGACATAAATCCATACTAAGGTGAGAACGATGTATTAAAATTGATTCATTGGTTGCAACAATTACATGTTTATTTTAGCGTTCATAATATATATAAAGAGAAAAATAATTGATTTTCTAGATTGAAGTTGTAGGGCCATTTTTAACACAATTGGGAAAGTCATACATAAACACTTGGGCTGGAGGGTGATCCACTAGTAGTGGGGTGGGAGGACTGAAACCCTAATCAAGTCCCAATTCTGCTTATGGGCATGTGAAACCAATGGATTAGATGGAACTACTTCAAGAAGAGGAAAGGGAAGAGTGTATATGAGTACACCACTAAGTTCCCGATAGTGCATCATGATGGGTATCTCTTTGAAGAGCACAAATGTACTCCTCAAGTATCTAAGGGGTTTACACACAATCATCTGACGGTGATTCTTTTCAAGAAAAGGACAATGGATGATGCATGTATTAGGAGGTAGTACTTGGAAAACATAGGCCAAAAGAAGGGTATAGCTAAGAATTTCCAAGAAAAAAGATCACCAAGAATATTCCAAGGAGGGGACAAAGACGTGGAAAGGAGGAAAAGACAAAGAAAGAAACAAACACTACACACATCACTATAATGATCCTAGAAATTGTTTGAAAACATGATTATTCCAATGAGCATGAACAACTTGTTAACAACTCAGCAACCATATCAAAGATCAATGCAGCGATGTTTTGATGTGGTAAAACTACTATGGGGAAAGCGTTACATGACCCCAACCAAGTCGGCCACTTGGAGCAATTTATTAATGAAAAGGGAAAAATATTACATAGATATTTATAAGAGAGATTCTCACAATCAATCATCAGAGGAAAATGACCCTTCATGCTCTTTAAATAGAGATTATGGACCAATTGGGTGCTAATCCATTAATATCAATAGTTGTTAATATAGAGGAGAATATGATCTTTCAAATCAATCTATGTCGGGAACATATGTCGTGACCATCAAATTACTAACTACAAATGCATACAGAGAAACACACTAAAGACATAAACTTTTACACAGTGATGTATTGAATAAGTTGACCTTAATTAATTCCTATGTGTCTAAATATCATAACATCCCCATAATAACAATTTGGGATAGTATTGAGAAGAGTTTAAAAGGGTGACACAATGAGTATACTTGAAGGAGACATTAGATCCTATCCTCCCTTAATGACAACTTCACTTGAACTCTAACATAGATCAAAGTTTGGAAACCCAAGCTTACGCAATAGGGTGTAGGAAGTTGTTGGTGATAGATGAGTGTAGGAAGGATTCCCAAAGCCACAGTTAAAGAATCTAATTCACTTTCTTCATGGTCAAAGCATCAAACACCTCAAAACATATCCTTGTATTGTTACATGTCTGACCTCACCACCAAACCATAGCCCCACTAGTTTGAATTAAAATATTAATTCAAACTATTTATAAATTCAAAATATATTTATAATTAATTATTGTATTATAAATATCTTTTATTTTATTTTTTAATTATGTCTAAATATATTATGTGATATATATAAATAATTATGTCTAAATATATTATGTGATATATATAAATGATTATATTAATATATAATAGTTACTAAAAATTATATATTATATAAGAATAAATATATAATTATAATATAATTTATTATATATAATAAAATTAATATATAAATATATGTATTAATTTTATAAATATATAAATATATTTATTATATATTTATATAATGTGTATTTCACCAAGTAGTATATAGTAATAACATTTTTTTATAGAAAAAATTGTATCTTCTATTTCAAGTTAAAACAGAAAGTACATTGAGTGTGTGATTCTACGAGGAGCACATTATCATGAAGCTCACAACTATCATATGTCACCATAGAAGTAGCTAATTGACTCGGCCACATGGAACTTATATAGATCATTTAAACGCTAAAAATCAAAATACATCTATGAATATATGAAGTTTATCTCTAGGCAATGAGTAAATCATCTTGAATTCTTCTTGTATATAAGCGTTCTTTGGGAGGAGCAAGGCCTCCTTGGAAAGGGAATCTACCTATATATTTAGTTCTCTGAAGACATGAGTAAAAGAAATATCGTGGAAGTGAACTAAAGTTGATTTTAAATGTTGTGCAATGTGCATGAGACTCAATTTGTTAATCTATGCTCGATCATGCATTCAAAGTATGTTCAAATAAGAGTCACCAAAGACTTGAAGTTGATCAGTGTTACTCTTTAATGTAACTTTTAGCAATGCGAACAATGCACTAAAATCCCCCATGTTGTTGGTGCTATTGCTCACATTTGCTTTGCCATTGAGATAATAGTTAGCCAACAAATGGAGGACAAACCCCATACCACTAATTTACCATTCTCCCTCACACGACACCATAAAAAAAAACACGCTTTATCTTGATCAACCATTAGATCCCCTATAGTTTGAGGTTTTTCCTTGGTGGGTGGAATGTGTGAGTTGTAAAGAGAAAGATCCTTAAGAGAAACCTTCATTGGAGAGATTAGCTTATCATCAAATAAACACTTATTATGAGCCAACCAAATGCCCCATCACTACTACCAAAATGGGTGGTGAGTGACTATAAAAAAATATGAATCTATGACAACTTCATGAATGTGAATTAATAGATGACCACTAGAGCCAATTAACTAAAATGACACCAATCTATATGAATTAGTAGTATTTCTATGGATGACCACTACCGCTAACTAATTGAAATGACACCGACCTAATTAATTATATGAACCATAGAAATTCTTATAGAGATAGTTCTTTGTTTCCCTTCATTCCATTGGAGAGGTTTACATAAATAGCTTTCAAATAGCCTCTTAATTGATGAGTCCATATAAATTAATTGTGTTCTTTCTTAAACTAATTAACTTAATATTTGGTTGATTAAATTTATCCCTTAATATGAATTCAGGTAATGTTGATATTTTCACAACCAATGTGACATCCATGGAGCCGCGTAAAACTTGGAAGAGTGTAGTTGGTGCCAAATGTTTGGAATTGGCGGGAAGGGGGGAGTTTTGGAGGTCTTGGAGGTAATTAGTGAGTAATTGATTTCTTTTCCATGTGATTTGGTTGAGGAGATGGGTTTTTAAGGTCGGTTTGTGTCTCATTTGGTTAAGGAGATAGGTTTTTGGGGTCATTCCGAGGGAAGGGGTTCAAAAGTTGAGTATATATTGCAGCTACATAGAGAGAAGTCCCAAGCTAACTAAGAGAAGTTACAAAACCAAAGCATGTGTTTAAGGGTCTTATATCCTATCATTCTACACCAAAGATAGAAGCCAAATACCTTCTTATCAATTGTCCCCACACCAATTTTTGTACATTTCTTGTTATCACAGGTTAGATTTTTGTACCTTTAAAAGTTATTTTTTTTTATAACAACAACAAGTTATTCAACAAATTTGTTAATGTTAGTGTTAATTAGGTTAATAGATTGATTAAGAGAGTTGAGAGAATGAATTTGTCAGAAAATTCACCATGAGAATACCTTAAAACTAGTTCCTTTTAAGTGTTATGGAGTCTTATAACAACAAATACAATTAATCTTAGAAACAGTCTAGTTGCAGCCAAGAGGTGGGATTCAAACCCTAAGGTGCAAGCACATTTGGGCCTTAATCTTTGAATTTTGAGGAGAAGGATTTATAGGGTGCAAGCACATTTGGGACCTTTAAATAGTTTCTCCCTTCTTGTAACTTTTAACTATGTCAAATAAAAGTGCAGGGATAAAATCCCACAAGTGCATCGTAAGATATTACGGGACTTTGTACGCGTCTGATGGAGAGAAGTGGGTCATATTGTCTTACATTAATTATACCTTGAATTACAACTTACTTTAGGGATAAAATCCTATGTCTAGGGCTTGATATTGCAACTTATCTTACATGGCTTATATATTAAGTTACAGTTTATGTTTAGGGATAAAATACTAAAGTGAATTATCTTACATGGATTATCAATGCTAGGATAAAAATGAGAGGGATTGTTGGGTTTCTATCTGTGTACATGTTAGTATCATCATCATGGTGTTAATTATTTTCTCCATTGTGGTCCTTGAGACATGATCTCCTTTAGTTACCCCTAGGCATGGGGGGTGTAACATTTTTTAAAAGATGAGAACCCTTAAATCCCCACGATTTTTTTTGACTTTCCATATTTTGAGGAAATTTATATCATTTGATCAGGTTTGGCTTTCGATTTATGTACAATTTTCTCTATTTCATTGGAATTAATATCAAAATGAAATTTGATTGTCATAGTAGGGACAGGGTTATAGGGATTGAATTTTTTTTAGTTGTGATCGTTGGGAACCATCATCTTGGATATGATTTCTTGGAAAACCCTTGGAAATTTTATTTGGGTTGTCATATTTTTTCAATTTTTACATCCTTGTTTAACCAAACCAATGGATCATTTCCTAGCTCCTATGCATCATCGATCATTTCCTATCCCCTATCCATTGATTTGGGTAAACAAGGATACAAAGAACATAACAAAACAATGCAAATTAAATTGTAAGTGTTGTTTTTATAGATGAAGTAGAGGTGGATGTAGTACTAATGGATGCATGCAAAGTAGTGTTTGGAATCCTCTACATGTATATGAGGGATGCTATATTCATGTGGATATCCAACCGGTACTGCCTCATCAAGGATGGGAACTCCTTCATCATCAACACACACAAAAGAAAATAGAAAATATCACTGGTAACTTCCATTCAAGCTATAAAATTGATTAGTTCTATCAAGAAATACGTTTTACTTTTCTAAGGGAAAATTAGTCTAGTGAAGAGTCCTTGAAAGTAAAGAAATTCCCAAAAGGGTGTACCAATGATTAGAAAAATGAATTGGAGGAGATGCTAAAGGCATCTGGAGTGTTCGAGGAGCCTAAATGGATACTACCTAAGAGGGAAGTGGAGCCACCCGAATCCAATTATAGAAAGACTACCCCTTGCCAAATATTGGGATGTATAGACAATGTCACGATTGCAGGAAGAGAGAATGAATTAAATAAGAACATTACAACAATTTTGGAGCGATGTGATTCAACCCTAGTACCCTCACCTTGTGTTTCACCAATCATAATTTTTCCCAAGATGGATGGGACTTGGAGAATGTGTATTGATTATAGGGCATTGGACAAGATTACACTAAATGTCCCGATACCTCTACCCAAGATCGATGATCTATTGGACTAGTTGCAGCATGATAAGTACTTCACTAAGATGGATTTGAAATTAGGATATCACCGGGTATGATTTAAAAGGAGAAGATACTTGGAAGATTGAATTCAAGACAAATAAAGGTTTGTATGAGTGGTTAGTTATTCATTTTATTTATGCAATGCACTAGCTAGATTCATGAGACCTAATGAATGATGTTTTATTCCATTATCTGGTCAAACTGTTATTGTCTATTTGGATGATATACTATTTTTATAGTTCTACTTGGGAGAACACATCTCACTTCTTATGCATGTGTAAGACACCCTCAAGAACCACTAGTTGCTCAGAAATCTCAATAAATGTGAGTTTTGTCAGTATTATTTAGTGTATCTAGGGTATGTGTTTAGTGGAGGAAAGTTCAATATAGATCCCACCCATATGAAGGCCATCATGAAATGTCTAGTTCCAACAAATTGCACAAAATTTAGGAGCATTGTCGGGGCAACACAAAACTTGTTGAAGTTCATAGCTTCATTTTTAGTAGTAGTTGCACCACTCACACAATAATAGTGGGCATTAAGAGTTTCCAATGGTGGAAGAATCAACAAAAGGCCTTTCATGAGATGAAAATAAACATTCGTTAAGCACCAATTCTCGCACTACAAAACTAGTAGAATCCCTTCAAATTGGAGATATATGAAAGTGGGTATGCTATGGGAGCATGATCTTGATGCATGGATGAAGGATTGTTTGCTATAGTATAGAAGTATTTCATGGGGAAGTACTAAACTACCCAACCGATGACAAGGATATTTATGCCTTTGTACAAGTTGTCAAAAAGTGGAAGAACTATTTGATGGGGCTGAAGCCATCATCCACATAGATCACCAACCACTTTAGTATTTGTAGGCCCATAGTAAGTTACAACAAACTAGGCACTACAAATGGATGGGGTCCTTACAAAAATTTCATTTGGTCATAAATTGTAAAAAGGGTAGCACAAACAGTTTAGCATACATGCTTTCATGACCACCCACATTCAATGTTACATATTTGGGAACTTTGATGAACATGGAGACCTTTTACCCATGATGCATACATAGAGGCATACATAGTAGATAAAGAATTCAAGGAGGTTTTTCAGGAATCTATAAGGTCAATTTCATGTAGAATAAGGTGACAAAAAGGTTGAATATCATTTCTAGAATGATCTACTCTACAAGCTTGAAAAGATTTGTGTTCCTAAAGGTGTGATTGTATCTTATCAAGAGGCTCACACCTCTAAGGTTGTAGGATATTTTTTTGTTGGGAAGACAATTGCCAACTTACAAAGTGTGTGTATTGGGCCAGAATGTAAGAAGATGTAGCACAATGTATTAAAGGATGTATGCTTTTTTGTACTAGCTAATAGTAACAAAGCAAGGTCTATACCATCATACTAGTACCCACTAGACCTTGGGAAAAAAATTCCATGGAATTTTGGTGGTTTACCAATGATGTGGAAGGGACATGAATATTTGTTGTGGTAGTTTATAGGTTTAGAAAAATGTGAATTCTTGTGCCCTATAAAAATACCATCAAAGGGAAGTGGAGTAGAAATAAATTTATTTCCAATAGGTCTAGGTGCACTTTGGGATACCACAGGCCACCATCTCGAGATAAAAAAGAAGAAACAGATTTCTTAGTGCATTTCGGACTACATTGTGGGAGAATATGGACACACTAAGCTCAAGAGGCCTACAACATTCCTTCCATAGAAAGATGGGAAAACATAAGTAGTGAGCAGAGATTTGGTGCAGCTTTTGAGGGTTTAGAATAAGAATAATCAAAGACCCAGGATGGAAATTTGATCTATATACAACACTCTTATAATGAGAGTTGTCCACAATTCAACTCGTAATTCACCTTTTGAGCTTTCTTTGGATATTTTCCACCTTCACCTTAGATGTTGTATGGAAAACAAGGTGGAATTGAGGGAGGAACTCACATGAGATGCATTAAAGAAGAAAAAATTGTTGAAAGATTAGGAAGATACATTGACAAGTAGAAGAGATTCTTAAGAAGTCATAAAAAAAGTACAAGGGTTGTACATGACCAACACAAAAAAAGAGATCATTTAGAGTGGGATACATGGTATGGTTACATTTGAATAAGGAAAGGATACATGGTCTTGGTAAGAGGATCAAGAATTTATAGTATGTTCCTTTTGAGGTATTAAAAAAGGTGGGAGATAATTCCTACAAAATGGATCTACCCCATACATGCAAATTTACTCACTAGTGAATGTGGTAAATCTCAAAACTCTATGAGCCATCCATGTTGGATAAGGAGGAGGACTAGGTCCTACCTTCCATGATTTAACACCAAATGTTCAAGTAGAGTTGGAAAAGGACATAGTTTTGAAGGGTCCATAACTTCTGTCTGAGGGCAACATGACCATTGGTATATTAGGATGAAAGGACAACTTCCAAAGAAGGAAAAATGGTACTCAAAGAGTAGAAGGTATATGAAATATTTCCTCACCTCATTCAGTAAAAAAATTTGGGGTCAAAAATCGTCAATGAGGAGGTATGATTCATATTGGATAATTATATTATTTTTTCATCTATCTAGATGCTTTTAGAGTGGAAAAATTGCAGAAATCAGCTTGTGGGGTCATTTTAGTGGTAGGTTCTAGTTTGGAAAATTGGGGCTCAAAACCTTCCAAAGCCATTTTGAAGCATTAAAACAATGTTTTTTTTTTGGGGTTATGGTGTTTGGAACTAATTCACAAAACATTAGATATGTTATACACTTGATCCAATTGGATATCGATGGCCACCACCTTTTCCAATGGCTCAACGGTTTCGGCAATTTTGGCAATTTACTATTTTAGCGGTTTAACTTCCGGGGTCATTTTGAGGCCTAAATGAAGGTTTTTAGTTCTTATTCTCAGTGATATCCAAGGCATGATTTATCCCCAAAATGAATCTCACGGTAATTACCTTCGAGTGAGGGCTATCATGCGCTAAGCGAAGATGGAGATAGTATGAAAAAGTTTCGACCTCAGGAAGTTGATGTACTAACTTACCCAAACGGGGCCCACATGAATTTTGGCGCCTCATCTCCTATGGTTAGGTTTTGGATGTCTAGGGTTTCCATTCTGTTTATTGTAAAAATTCCTTGAGCCTCATTGTAATAATCATCTTCTTGTGTGAGTAGCCGTCACATCTCTCTTCTTAGAGATAAGGCACCACCATTCTAGCAAGTCTTTCTTTCTACAACATTTTACAGTCTTTGTAAATTTATTTTATTAATATAAATCATGTATTCTTGTATATTTGGGTTTATGGTTGCATCTACGATACATTTATGCTATATATTATTGGATATCCATGACATCTCTATGCATTTTCTTTATTATATCTCGTTCCCATTTAGTGCTAAAAATGTCGGTATCAACACTCCAATACATTTCCAATGGTGTAGATTGTGCATCAATCAAAACTCGTATGCAAAAGTTATACCTCCAACAAGTTGACCTATTGTGTTGACCACCATGGGACGAGAGGATACCATGTTAGCACTAGTTACTCATGCATATGGGGATAGCCATGTGCAAGACTTTCAAGAATACAGGTCCAAAACCTCATCATAATTGAAGTTTGATGAACTTAAAACCCTAACCCTAGGTGACTATTGGGCTATGTTAAATACTAGGCTACTAAGAGGGAGAAGGGGTTCCATTCTATATTATTGTATTTTGTTCCATAGTAGGTCAGAACATGGAATTTGGGAAATTAGAGGAAGAGCATAATATGGGGGTTTAATTCTTTGTAGCAGTGTAAATTGACAAAGGTCTCATGTAATTCCATAGAGAGTGTATTCTCCTCTGTACTTGCATTATTTCCCTACTAGAGAAAAAAGAGTAGAGAAACCTCACCTTCAAGATGGGTTTTCTCATCGTAAGGGTTTCCCAGAGAAATATTTGTGTTATTTTGTGGATGGTGTGTGATTATATTTTACTATTCTATGTTTTATGCATTTTATCTATTTCATGAATTAACAAAAAGTTGGTTACACTAAATATTCTCGAATTTAAAGGAATTTAACCTTCATAGTGTATATTTCATTTTATTTATCATATCTATTATGAAAAACTATTTGAGTGGAATATCCATGATAGTTTATATATTGGTATCAGAGCATGTTTCTTTGGGATATTTGTGGGAAGTTGTGAGGGATTCAGGAATCGACTTAAAGAGAAGTTGTAGAAACCTTAGCCATGGTGGATGAGTCTATTTATAACAACCCTTGAGATATAGTAGAAGAGATAATTGAGAGGTTGGAAGTGAAATTCATTGAAATTAATCACAAAATGAACCTCCTCATGGAGGATCTAACAATCAAGCTCAGTCCATTTAGAGACGATGAAGGCTCTAAATCAAATATTACATTAGAGGGGAAATCAAGAGATCATGAAGACCCTATAAAAGGAGTCAAGAAATAACTTGAAAGAGAGATGTGTTTGAGTGTGATTAAACCTTCATATTCCCTATTTAACATGAAATTGAAAGTGGAAATAAATCCATACTAAGGTGAGAATGATGTATTAAAATTGATTCATTGGTTGCAACAATTACATGTTTATTTTAGCGTTCATAATATATATAAAGAGAAAAATAATTGATTTCTAGATTGAAGTTGTGAGACCCATGGCAACACAGTTGGGAAATCCATATAGAAAACACTTGGTTTGGGGGTGATCCATAGTAATTGGGTGGGAGAATTCAAAACCCTCATTAAGCCCCAATTCTAGCCTACCGTGTATGTAGAGGACCGATGGATCTAGTTGAACTACTTGATGTAGAGGCAGGGGTAGAGTGTATAGAAGTACACCACTAAGTTCAGAAATATGGTTGCCATGCTAGGTATCTCTTTGAAGAGCACAAATGTACTCCTCAAGTATCTAAAGGGTTTACACAATCATCTAGGAAAGCAGGTGATTCTCTTCAAGAAAAGGACAATGGATGATGCATGTGTGTAGGAACAATACTTGGAAAACATAGGCCAAAGAAGGGTAGCTAAGAATTTCCAGAAAAGATCACCAAGAACCAACAAGGGAGGGACAAAGGCGTGGAAGGAGAATACAAAGTGGAAAGGAGGGAAATATAATAAGAAAACAAACACTACACATCACTATAATGATCCTAGAGGTGACTTTGAAAACATAGGTATTATTCCAACAGGAGGATGAACAACTTGACATCTTAACCATATCAAAGATCAATGCCTTGATGTTTTGATGTGGTAAAACCCACTTATTGGGAAACGTCCATGAACCCAACCAATGTGGCCACTTGGAGCAATTTATTAATGAAAAGGAAAAATATTACATAGATGTTATAGAGATTCTCACAATCAATCCCTTAAAGAAATGACCCTCATGCTCTTTAAATAGAGATTATGGACCAATTTGGGTGCTAATCCATGGATCATCTCAGTTATTAACCTAGAGGAGAATATGATCTTTCAAATCAATCTATGTTGGGAACATATCATTGGCGTTTGATTACCTAACTACAAATGCATCTTAATCCATACTAAAGAAGCACAATAAATAAACACACTTTACCTAAAAATATATTAGACCAAGTTGATCTTAACTAACTCCTATGTGTCTAAATATCATAACATCCCCATAACAATTTGGGATAGGATTGAGGATTTAAAAGGTGACACAATAGGATAGCAGAAGGAGACATTAGATCCTATCCTCCCTTAATGACAACTTCATGAACTCTAACATAGATCAAAGTTTGAAACACTTCTACAATAGAATTTGTAGGAAGTCATTGGTGATATATGAGTCTAGGAAGGATTCCCAAAGCCACAGTTAAAGAATCTAAGTCACTTTCTTCATGGTCAAAGCCTCAAAATTCTCAAAATCTCCTTGTGACAATGCATGTCAACCTCACCACAAACCGTGGCTCCACTGGGTGATGTCATGCCTCTAGGGGTGACATTTTTCCTCTCTTAGGAAAAACATTTGGCATGTGAGGGATAGTTGGGTCAACCACCATGTCTTCTAAGCCTCTGAAGTTTCATCTCTCATTGACATCTGCGGGTTCCTTGGCATCCAACACGTGAATTCAAGCCTGAAGCCCAAGCTAGGTTAGTTCTCAAAATTGTCCACCAACTAGGTCCTACAAAGACAAAAATGCACGCCCTCCAAGGATGTCAACTCAAAATATCATGATAAGGCAATCAAGTCAATAAATGAGACACCCTAAGCATGTGCATCAAATATTACCACATCAAACAATTAAGTGTAAATCTGATTATGCATCTTGTCAAGCTTGGATATGGGAAGGTTGATGAGGTGTCCTATTGGGTGGATCTTTCCCTAGGTTAAGGAGAGTTTCTGAGAGATCCCTCTCTAATCCATTTTAAAGTGGATGAAGTAGTTAAGGGTCAAGACTCAATGGTCAGACTCAATGGGCATGGAGTTCATGACATACAAGGGGTGTAGTGTCTCATTCATGGGTGCCTTTGTAGAGGGGTGTCAGTACCTTCATTTGCAATGAACTTTTCCCAAGCCCACCATTCTTCCATTGTTTGTTTGGCTCTTAATTCTGAACAATTTGAAGGCCACTACCCTAGCATGTTGTCGAAATGATAACATTGTCACCCACAAATGCCTACCAGAAATGAAAATCTTGGCTTGTGATGAGACCCCCTTTCTCATCCATTTGGCGGGGGCAATTACCCCGGGTTGGTGACCAGATGATGGTAAGAATTCACCACTAGATATCCATGGATTTGATAGGTTTGGCTCATGATTATACCTCTGTATCCTCAACTAGCCTTTTATCATTCGCAATCATATTTCTTGTGGGTCCTCCTTTTCTCAAGATAGAAAAGCATTTCATTGCTTTCTTGGGTGATCCATGGGTGAAGCATCTAGAGGTTTATACATAATATATTTTATCTTTTACCTAACAACAATCCATTTGGGCCTTCAACCCCTTCTTCCCACATAGAGATGAGGAGGGACAACCTGTTCTTAGGTCAATACACCCTAAAATACCAAGAGATAAGGAAATGGGGGAAATAGTGATGGAAAGTGGTAGGGTAGTCGGAATGGGTATGATGGATCTTCAGAGAGTTCTAGTATCAAACCATCCCAAGGATGACAACTTACTAAGACACAATATCAACCACCAAGGTGAAGCGAGGGAAAAGGAATAATTCAAGAATATGTCATGAAATCTAAAGTAGTCTAAAGATACAACATACTCAAATGCCTCAAATATTGAAATGACACTCACCATAATACCTTGTACCTCATGAACAAGGCCCATTTCCTCTCGGAAGCCGGTTGGTGTGGTGGATGCCATATAAAAAATATATGACCTATGTGGTGGTGAGAATGGTCTCCTCTATGAAAATGTGCTTCTAGTCATGTAGTCTCGGCACTCCATATCTAGCCCTAAGGGCCTAGAGACATAATCTCCTTAGTTATCCACAAAATAGGAATAACGCTTTATAGCACCAATTTGTAACCCGTGATCGAGATAGATCAATGAACCCCAGTCCATATCCAACACCCTCGATCAATGTCCAAGATGAAGTCTCATATTTCCCTTTTCAGAGTCATGTTGAAGCCCAAAATCCGATTACTCTGACGGGTGCGACTCTGATTGGTGATCCATACATGAGCAGGTTGATCCAATGGTTGTTGCATTTTATGACTTGGAAAGCCATGATCACTCTGATTGGCATGACTACGATCAATGGTGGCAATCACCTGCAAATGATAGATATGACAGTTGTTGAGTTGCGTGATCCTCTCATTTTTTATTTCAAGCTTCAAGGTATTGAGCTCATCACGCCATCGTTCAACGGTTGATATTAATCACCAAGAATGATACAATGATGGATGAGTTTCATGATTTATGCGAATTCAATTTTGAGCATCCAACCACTAGAAAAAAATGATTGCACACTCTAAAGGGAAAAATGAAACATTTTTCTTGGCTAGAGAGTCTCCATTGGTTCCACGATTTTCTCATATTAGAATTCCATCACCTAATGGGAATATTTTACGATTTTTACAGGAAAACCCATCCAAGAATCAAGAAATGGAAATCAATTTAAATAAGTGGGATGTAATTTCAAGAAATGGTTTTAGGGCATGAGCGAGAAGGATAAAAAGAAAATAAAGTTTCCATTGTCAAGAGGCCAACACTTTGGGAGTTAAAGAGTTTCTTGCAACCAAGATTGTTTGACCACACAAATATTTTGAGCATAGTCAATTGATACATGCAACAATCGATAATTCATCCCCTACGTTTAAGTTTCAATCTGCAATCCTTTTCTTACATTGTTTGTGTTCTTTTAAATAATTTCCTCCCATTTTTTCTTTCTTTTATCCGATTTGATTTATGAAATCTCGAATCACATATTATACCATGTGTTTAATGTTACCGCATGATGTTTAATTTTGATATAGAAGTGATTTCCTTTGAATATATGACCATTTCTTATCAATTCTTTGTGCATTTGAATGATATATAAAGGGTATCTCCTTGAATTCCAAGCGTATGAAGGTGTTAAATATTTGAAGCATGTGTTTATAGATATTTTTACACTTGTTAGAGATGTTGAATTCTTAATTTCTCAACACAATATTCATTCCATATAGGATACATGATTCATTCTTATAAGTTCCCTGTATGTTTATTTTTTTCTTCCTCTAACCCATCATTTCATCCTCCTTTTAAGCGATTGTATGAAGCACTCGTGGAAAAATTCCTTTGATATTTTAGAGCATTTTCATCTAAATTGAGAATTGTTTGAGGTCCTATAATAATTTCAAAATAAAGAGATAGAAAGAGGAGAAACCTTCCCAAAAATTGCATAACTATTCTACTGTATGAAATTTGGATTTAAGATTCATCTTGAGTCTTGACCCCTGGGGTGCTTTGGTATTGTTCCAACAACATCCTACAACATCTCGAGTGATAACAATTTGAATCCTACATCTTGGTTGCAATTAGATCAAGTTTCATGCTTAATTGCATTTTTTATTATAAGCCTCGATAACCATTAAAAGACACTAGTTTTAAAGCATTCTCATGGTGGTGTTTGAGAAACTCATGATCTCAAATATCTTAAGAAATATACTAACATAATTAACACTAACATTGGAAAATTTGTTTAATAACTTGTTGTTGTTATACAAAGTTTTCTACATCCATCCAGATTACTTTTATGTTTTGCATACACTCTTGTAAAGGTGGCTAACTCATTAGAAATCACATCTAACAATTGGTTATTATTTTGGTGCATGTATGCTAAGTTTTTCATGGTCGATTGTTGCATTTATGAGCATTAATTTTTGTTTCTATTGTAAATTATCTATTGTTGTCATATCATTACTTACTGCTGATTTACCGGCACCATTGCAACATATTGTCTAGTTTATTTAAGAGATATTGGTATGTTGACTGGAATAATCATATATTTTTAAAGTCATTTCTTGTTACGGGAAGATTACTCATAACAATTTCATACCTTCTATTACCTTGACCTAGACCAATCTTTGGGTGCCGATCAAGAGAGGAGGAAGTAGGCTTGGCTACTAATGTATGCTAAGTTTTCATGGTCGATTGTTGCATTTATGAGCATTAATTTTTGTTTCTATTGTAAATTATCTATTGTTGTCATATCATTACTTACTGCTGCAAATTTACAACAACCATTGCAACTTATATTGTCTAGTTTATTTAAGAGATATTAATTGCATATTTGAATTGGAAATAATCACATATATTTTTTAAAGTGTTATTGTTCTAGGAAGGTACTCAAACAATTTCATACCTCTTCTATTACCTTGACCTATACCAATCTTTAGGTGATCAAGAGAGGAGGAAGTAGGCTTGGCTACTATACTTGCTACTTTGACCCTTTGAGGTCACCAAGGAAGCCTCCCTTGTGGTGGACCTCTTCCATCACTAAAATGAGGGAAGTTATTAATAAGGTGAAAATGGTAGGATCTTCCATAGTTACACAAGATTTGGGGTCTTGTGTTGGGATTTGCATAATTAAAAATTCTACGATAACAAGAAATGTACAAAATTTGGTATGGGGACAAGTGATAAGAAGGTATTTGGATTTTATATCCATTGCAGAGTGATTGGAAAGGAGACCATTAAAAACACTCTTTGGTTTTTTATATTCGCTTAGTTAGCTTGGTACTTCTCTCCATGGCACATGTAATATATACTCAACTTTCGAACCCCTTCCCTCAAACTAACCCCAAAAACCCCTCTCCTCAACCAAATCACACATAGACTCACCCAAAAAACCTCTCTCCTCAACCAAATAACATAGAAAAGAAATCAATTATTCACTTCAATTTCCTCTCAGACCTCCAAAATTCCCTCCTTTTGGTCAATACCAAATATTTGGTGCCATCTACACTCTTCCAGGTTTCACGTTGGCTCCATGGATGCCTCGTTGGTTGTGAAAATATCAGGATCACATGAATTCATGTTAAGGCATAAATTTAATCAACTAAATACTAATTTAATTAGTAAGGAACAACACAATAAAATTTATATGGACTCCTCAATTAAGGTCATTGACATTAATTTAATGATCAAATTAATCATATAAAATCAAGCAAAAAGTTCAAATTTATTACTTAAGACTTAACTCAAATGATAATAATGGATTTTGTTGATATGGATCCTAATATATCATAATTTGTAGCTCAAGCTATATGCAAATCTGTAATTATAGGGTTTCAAAAATCTATCTTTTAGTAATTTATGCATTTTTAATAAACTATACTTCATTAACCATGGACTTATGTTGTGGTAATATTGGTATGTCAATCTCAATGATTAACTCATTCCTTGTGATATGGTTATTGATGCAGGAGCATCACCCACATCAAGCGAGACAGCGCGGAAGCCAAAGGACAGCTGGACAAGCACCAACACACATTTTGAAATTTCCTTGGGAGTTGTTGCACAATCTTAAATGAAGTGATTAAGATGAAGCGCACTTGTATGATGTAATCGGACCTTGAGCCTTTAGCTCTCATCCTTAGTAGGTAGGAGGCATTTAAGATAGTTAATGAAGGTAGATAGAATTTAATTCTAGATTATACTGCTTGAGAGCACAAGAGGGAAATGAGATATAGACACCCTCATTGTGCATTGTAACATTAGTATGAAGCATTGGAGCATAGGAGAAGCAGAGTGCTGTGTAAGAACACCCATGTATAGATATTTGAATTAATGGAAAAAGTTTGATTCAAATTCATGGTTTTGTGTTTTCTCTGTGTATTGATGTTGAATGATATGCTCATGAATGTTTTCTTCCTGTTATACATTTTCTTTATATGCTGTGTATATGATTTCATGTTGAGTTTGAAGTCTGAAGGGAAAAAGGAATGAGTTTCAATTGTTTCTCTATCTGAGCTAGAGTTCCTGCAAGGAGTGCAGTTGAAGTGTCCGCAAGGAGTGCGTTGACAGGGGGCTCAGGTAGTTTAACTTTTGTCCTCATTCACCCAAAGGTGCAGTTGGGCACAAGAGACGTGCAAGGAGTGCACAGGCCAAGTGAAGTTCAGGGTTGCGAACCTGAGCATTAATTGAAGGAATGTTGATGTAGGTGTGTGCAGAGTCGAAGATTCAACACTTAGAAGCTGTTGAATGTTTTCCGCAAGGGGTGCGTACAAGGGTCTCTGAAGGATACAGAGTTGGAAAAGCTCAGGAGGTATAGGACCTTTGAGAAACCGTCTAAGAGAAGCACAGGGAGCTGTTCCATGAAGTATTTAAACAGGCGTTGCAAGTTTGTGCGCAGATAGACAAGTTTTCGCAGAGGAAACACTTGGTCCTTCGCAGGAATCACCAAGGAAGGACGGACGAATTAAATTCTCTGAGGAGATTTCGTGAAACTCCGTGAATCGTTAGATCTCACAAAGGTGCAGGGGATATGCAGTGACATATTCTCGAGAGGTTAAAATCTCAGGAGGGATAGAGTCGTTGATCCAATCCAGCCAGGGCCATTGGATCACTCGTGAAATCGCCTATCGGGATTTCGTGAGGAGAAGAGTCGAAGGTTGGACAACGAGAACTACGAAATCATGAAACGCGATATCCTGACGGCTAAGGGAATAGTGTGGGCCACAAGGGTTAGCAGGTAGACAGGTGGCATGCCTTATCGGGGTTTCTTGGCGAGGAGTCCTGATACAATAGCATCCGGATCCGCGATATTGCGAATTCCGAAATGACGATGGAGTGAACGGTCGTTGAATAGTCTGCTCGCACGTGCATCGGGGTTTTGGCATATCGGGAGTCAGGATTCGGTGAAGTGAGTTGTTTGATATCGCGAGTGGGAAAATCACGATAAGAAAAGTTCTGAAATAGAAGGGAAGGTCAACGTTGACTGTCGTCGAGTCTCGGGAACTTGAGGGTACAATGCTCGACCACTGACCTCACGAAGTCGCGAAGTCCAATCCTCCGAGTGCAGAGAGGGGATCGCGCGAAAATTTCTATGGGTGCAGATTTACCGACAGGGAAATAGAAGAGCGTTAGTGTTCTTCGGGCCGCGGAAGAGAAAAGATCCTGTGAGCGGATGTGCTTGTGAGAACGACTGCACCAAGTGGTATCAGAGCCCAGAAAGACTCTTTTCTTTCTGTAGCAGAGAAGGGAGAGACTTCACCATGCCGCCAAGGAGAGATAGACAATCACCCGATCCAGAGGATAGGGAAATGCCGAGAAGAAGAGGCAGGCAGATGACTGATCCAAATATGGAGAGAGAGATGCGTGATCTATGAGCTAGACTCGAAGACATGGAAACAACTCAAAGACGCACAGCCAGTGCAGGGGATCTAAGTGATTCCGAAAATGAAATAGAGGTTGAACATGAAGAAGAGGTTGCAGCTGAAGATGCATCAAACGAGCATTTGATCAGAGCTATTGCAAGGATGGGTGCAAGAGCAAAGATGGACATTCCAGTTTATGAGGGAAACTTGGATGCAAAGGAGATTCTAGACTGGATTAGAGCTCTAGACACATACTTCAACTATGAAGATGTCGAAGAGGACAAGAAAGTCAAGCATGTTGTCACAAGACTGAAGGGACATGCAACATTGTGGTGGGATGAACTACAAGCTGACAGACGCTGCAAGGGGAAGTAGAAGATTAAGAGATGGGACAGGATGGTTGCGAAGATGAAGGCGAAATTCATCCCCAGGGACTATCAAATTTCTCTGTTCAGGAGGATGCATAATCTGAGACAGAAGCTGATGACAGTGAAGGATTATATTGAGGAATTCTATAAACTGAACATTAGGGTAGGTCATCAGGAGAGTGATGATGAAAATTTTTCCAGATACATGAATGTCTTGAGATATGATATCTAGGATGAGATGAGCATGGTAACCATATGAATGGTGGAAGATGCTTATCAAATGGCTCTAAAAGCGGAGGAGAAGATGATCCGAAAACAGAGTCATAGGGGTCGAGGCAGAAATCATCCCAGAGGAAAATCAGTTGCCCAAGATAAATATCAGAAGTTCAGAGAGGAATGGAAGAAACCTCATACTCGAATCGAGAGAGGTGGAACCTCACAATGAGGGCATCAATATGCTGAGCAGAGAGGGCAACATAATGAGCAGAGAGGAGATTATGCTGACAACAACNTTACATGCTTCACATGTGGAAAAAATGGGCACAAGTCTTATGAGTGTCCAGATAAGAAGAAAGAAGGTGGAGAAGCTCACATCGCCGAAGCACTGAGGCGGGATGTTGAGGCAGAAGACGCTGAAGGTGGGAGATCGCTGATGATGAAAAAAGTATTTTTGACACCTGAGAAAGAGGTGGAGAGTTCAGTCCAAAGGACCAGACTTTTCAGGACTGCTTGGAAGACCAAGGATAGGGTATGCAAGGTCATTGTAGACAGTGGTAGCATGGATAAT
>SNQJ01S0144568.1:0-14112 GCA_010110895.2 Picea sitchensis
ACACCTGCGGAGTTATACTTCGGTCTAAAGGATACTGTAGCAATGAAATCCCCAAATTCTTAACCAGTAAGAAACGTGTAGTGATTTGAGAACCCGAACATAGTTGCGTGGGAACAGATCTTGTCTATTTTAATTTGTTTATGTTTCTATCCCCCAAGGGTTAGGTATTCAAGGGTTCTACAGACAAGGGTTTGCCCTGTGCTATAGCTCTCTGATATACATACGAGGTCCAACAATAGTATTCGGCCCAATATCTCAAGGCACTAACTAAGGAGGATAGACCGTACTCTTAGCCGTACTACCTAACAACCCAGGTACTAGAGAGTATCTTCCTGAGTGATGTTCTCGGTGGCACTATAGCAGTCAAGCGACTAATTGGTTTATCTAAAGAGGGCTTCAGGAAATCTAGGCCAATCCATACAAAGGTGCTGTCTGATGCGCTACCACTCGAAGTTGTACCAACAGGGGTTAGAAGGGTGGCCAACATATGTGTGCTTAAGAACCACTTGTATTTCCTGCGTGTATGAATCCCTCAACTGCGGGTTTATGCGTGTAATGACAGATCTCTATGGCTTAAAGACGCCGGAATACGTCTCTACTCTGAAAAAAATTTCCCACAATTTCTGCCAAGGAAAGTGCTCTGATACCACTTGTAATATACCAGATATAAAAAGTATGCAAAACAAAAATAAAATGCTAGAAATGGCAGAATAACAATAATATAACCAACATAATCTCCACAATAACACATTATCTAAAGAGGGCTTCCGGAAATCTAGGCCAATCCATACAAAAGGTGCCGTCTGATGCGCTACCACTTGAAGTTGTACCAACAGGGGTTACAACGGTGGCCAACATATATGTGTGCGCTTAAGAACCACTTTGTATTTCCTGCGTGTATGAACGTTCCCCCAACTGCGGGTTTATGCGTAATGACAGATCTCTTGCGCTTAAAGACGCCGGAATACGCCCCTACCTGGAAAAATTTCCCACAATTTCTGCCAAGGAAAGTGCCTGATACCACTTGTAATATACCAGATATAAAGTACGCAAAACAAAAATAAAATGCTAGAAATGGCAGAATAAACAATAATATAACCAACATATCTCCACAATAACACATAAATGATATAAGAACAACATAAATAACACTTTGATTCAGAAAGCAATGTTCACGGATTCTCTGAGGGGAAACCTCCAGTCGAGTAGCGCCTGTTACAATAATATCCCGCTAGGGTTTTCACACCCTCGACCCATATTATACTCAAATATGTTTATCAAGAGAATCATCTAGAGGAAGATCCTTCTAGAAGCGAAAGCTTCTATTAGGGTCTTCTACATCTGCCTTATTCTATTTTATTGAAAGCAGTACATAATATTGATCTTTATTACATCCAATATATTGTTCTACCTATGTGTGGGTTAGACCCTAACAACCCCTAATCCATTGACCCATTAGTCAACAACCCTAATTACTTAACCGAAATTTGAAACCATTGGGAAAAACCATGTACCGAAATACCACTAAAAAATTAATGCACAAACTACCAAATTTGTTTTGGTGCTTCCTCGACTTCAAACAGGATCTCCTCAAGCCCTCGCGTGGACCCTCGTTATATCCCTAAAATGCTCTACCTATGCAGTTGATTTGGAAAATTGTGCAATTAGAAAGGCCAATGCCATGTATGCATATGTAGAGTATTTTGGGCCTTTCTATTTGCATAATTTTCCAAATCACCGTGACAGTAGAGAATTTTAGGGCTATACCGTGATTCCCCTAATGTGTGAGGTTATAAGAGAAACCGATGGCCAAAATACATTACTTATTATCTTTACCTGGGAAGGAACAAAGTTGAGTGAGCCCAGGACTAGAGTTTGAGAGGTCTCCATCTACAAAACAATAATAATCTCTCCGAGATGCATATCCATTCTTGGGATGAACTAATCATGGTTGCTAATCAAGTACACCGCAGATCCATGTTATATAAATGTCTATATACAGTGTATCCGCGGAGCAATATACATCATATCTACATCTCAAAAATCATTTGAAGATTTATAAGTAATATGATTCATCTTCAAGAAGTGGTATTGACGCCGCGACCGGAGATGAGCACTTCATAGCCCGAGCAACAACTTCAATATTCAAATACTCGTAGGGAATACAATGGAGTGTAAGACCCTACCACTTTGAGGTCTCTTTGGAATAATCGGAAGATCCGATGACCGCATAAACTTCATCGATTTGAATTTGGACTTGACCTGACTCATGGATGGAACCCTGGCTGAAATCTAAGAGACAAGCCGCAATTGACCGACTCAGTTGGATAAGACTCCTTGGACAAAAGCACGGAGATGATCGTAATTCAAAGAAGTGCAACATTGACATAAGTCCGCGGATGTAGGAGGCATCCCGAACTCCATATGTTTGAAGAGTAACCAATGGAGGAGGACACAACACTCCCATGTAATGAGAACAACTTCCTAAGGTTATGCCTGATCCCAATTCCTTGGTGAACAAACGAAGTACAAGCCATTCATACGACATCTCGTTTCCAAAAAAATAATGGTATACTTCCCATCCCCCTTGAAATATTTGATTTTCTGTCTCTTTCAATTTTTACCGCTACAAAGGAGGAATGTGTGTCGCAAGCAAGAAAAATCAGTTCCATGTAAATAATACCGATGTCGGAGGTGAGACATGTGCGTGATAAGGACACTCCTCTAGAAAATTCTTCCATGGGTTAAGGTGTCAGATCGTAGAGGAAAAAGTGTTGCAAGTCTTGTGTATAAGGAATGATTTAAAGGTTCACTGAGAGAAACATGGAGCCACATTAGGCCAAAGACGCAAAAAATGAGGCACCAACAAAGCGACATTGGCATGACACAACAAGAGTCCCTTCCGCAAAATTTTCACGAGCCCGCAGAAGGAAAAACTTGGTGGTTTTTTCACGCTTAGAGAGTCTAAAACGCAAAATAAGACCTGTGGATTACCGCTTTTGAAATTAGTCCAATCTACCAAAAAAGGGTTAAAATTGCACCCAACCACCGCCTTTCAAAACCATTTAAATGAGTGTGACAAAGACAAGATCACTCTACCATCTTGGAATTTTAAGGATGAAGAGATTAATCCATGAAAACTCACAACCCTTTTCTAGGTTTAGTGTGTTAAGAACCAAACATCAATATGCAAGATAGAAAACCTCAGAGTACCAACGCTTCAAAAAGAGAGGTTTCTATAATGTTTTCCTCTTTCTTAGGGGCAACCTCCTTACCCCACTTAACGTCATACAAGATGATCAAAATGAAAAATTTCTCCTTGGTATATATAAGAGACTAGAGGTATAATTACAACTACTTTGGCCTAAAGCCAACATAAATAAAATAAAATTACTAATCTAATATGCCCCAATTAAGGGTTAATGAGCAAGCCGACATAAATAAAATAACATTACTAAATATAATATGCCCAATTAAGGGTTAATGAGCCAATATTAGGGCTTTTACAATGCCCCCTTGAGATACAAGTGTTGTCCCAACCATTGAGTAACTCAGATGCTTCCCAGATAAAAGACTCCTACCCTTCCAAGTGGAATCTTCTACCGGTAGTTTCCTCCATTTAACGAGATACTCTGAAATTGATTTATTCCTCAGCTGGTGAATTTTTTGTGTTAGTGATGGCTTCATGCTTCGATATGATTTTTCCTTCCTCACACTGGAAATATAGTTTGAACCGATCTTGTCACCTATAACCTTCTTTTAAGCATAAACTTCAGTGAACCTGGTAATTATAAAGATGCAGGCCACCCCAATTTGTATGCCATAGTACCAATATTTTGCAACACCTTATAAGGGCCATACTGGTGATAATTTATTATCCTCTTGGTTTGCTTGAGGGACATCCTCGCTTCAGGGTTGGTTGTAGTCTTAAAAATACCCAATCCCCTACCGTGCAAATTCTTCACTAATGAATCTTGATCCGCTTGTTGTTTCATACTTGTGCCATGGTCGTTGTCCTTTAAGATTTGGAGAACTTGTTGATTCTCATGTGATCTTCCACTACTTGAACCTTAGATTTTTCTTTTTAGAAAAGAAGTGATGGAAGAGGTATCCATAAGTGCCACATAAATGGTGTCATTTTTTGTCATAGCATATAAAGTGTTAGTACCACCACCGGCCAAGGGTAAACCATTTGAACCATTGTGTTTGTTTATCGAGATAAAGTAATGAAGGTATCCTTCCGTACATTTGTTCACTATCTCTGGGTTTGTCCATCGATTGAGGATGATAGGGATGAGATATGAGCCAATTGAGTACCCAAACAAGAAAATAATTGCCAAAATGTCCAGTTGAAGATGGGACTTCATACTTACAAATAATCTTCTTAATAATGCCATGTAGCTTTTGAACTGCTCAAGGAATGGCAAACCGTATCTAGACTTTATGGATGAGAGTGCACAAAGTGTATGATTATCGTACTCTATCAACAATCACCTCATGTGATGACACTCTTCCTTCAGACTTTGTAACCCTTGATGAAATCCATGGAAACCTCCTCCCCTAGCGAAGGACTTGGGATGGATAATGGTTGTAAAAGACCTGGGTATTAATTTCACTTCCACCTTATTTTGTTGAAAACCAAACATTCTGCCACAAACCTTTGAATATCGGGCTTTAAGGCCATCCCCAAAAAATGCTTCTTGACTCTAAGTGGTGGTTTTCGTAATCCCGAAAGTGCCCTCCTCCCACCGGAGAGGTGTGTGCAATCTCCACTAGTACCTTTTTTGCTTGAGTTGGGAGTTCTCACATAAATATAAGCCGCATCTTTGTACCATAGAATCATTTTTCCATGTAAATAAATCTGATGCACCAGAATCCTGCAACAACCTTTCAATGAGAGTCCATTAATTTTCCGGCTATTCTTCCATTCATCCCTTTGCTTCTATTAACCAATTGATCGATGATCGAGATAGCACGTAGAAAGGCCTCAACATCTTCTATCCTTTTAGAGTGCATCTTCCACAACATTTTGCTTCCTTTATAGACGATTTCAAAAATCATAACCTAAATATTTTGGTTACCCATTTTGTTGTTCTTCCAAGATAGTCTTTTTCCAAGAAGTATTTAAGACTATCATGATCCGCTTTTGACCTTGAAGTGCCTACCTATTAGGTAAGGACGCCCATTTCTTCAATGCATGTAGTATCATTTCTCATAAATGGGTTTTCCTGGATTCCTTTCCTGAGTGATCGGACTTCAAGTTGGGCCTTCCTTCTTTCATCAGGATAGCACCAATTCCATTTCCTGAGGGCATCACATTCCACAATAAATATTTTGTGAAGTCCTGGAGTGGTCAAGACAGGAGCTTCACACATCACCCTTTAAAGTTGTTCAAAAGCTTTAGTTTCCTCGAGTCCATGAAAATGCATCCTTCTTAGTTAGTGTCAAGTTAGCAGTCATATTCTTCCATAGTTCCTCAACAAACTTGGCGGTAGTAGCCCCACAAACCCAAAAAATCCCTCTAAGACTTTAATGTTTTGGGAATCGACTAATTCATCATGGCCTTAATCTTGTTAGGGGCTCCACCTTGACACCTTCATGAGATACACCATGACCCAAATACTCTACCTCCTTTAATTCAAAGAAACATTTGGATGAATTGGCATATAGTTGTTGCCCTTAGTTAGCTGTAGCACCTGTCAACATGTCGCAGATGATCCCTCCCAAGACTTGCTATAGATTAGTATATCATCAAAAAAATACTAGCACAAATTTTTAAAGGAAGGGCTTGAAAATGGAATTCATCAACCCTTGAAATGTGGAAGGTGCATTTGTAAGGCCAAAAGGCATGACCAAAATTCATAATGGCCTTCATGAGTTCGAATGTCGTTTGATATCTTCTTCCTTCATTCCATCCTGGCTGATACCCCTCTAACTAAGATCCAATTTTTGTGAAATAGATTGCTCCATGCAAATTACATCTAACAATTCATCAATGATCAGAATGAGAACTTATCTTTAATAGTGATCTGTTGAGCTCTCTATAACTGGACACATACGCCATGAGACATCTTTTCTTGAATATCATTAACACCGGTGCAGAGTAAGAACTCTAGCTAGGTATAATAATGCCAAACTATAACATTTCTTCAACCATAAACTCAATTTCACTGCGTAAGTGGGTATCCAACAGATGTATTCGACAGTTAGGAGGAACACCTGTGGAATTAGGTGAATTTCATGATCATGATTTTGAGGTGGAAGACCCTTTGGGAATATCTTCAAATACTTGAATGCTTATCAATGATCCCGGAGATCTTGAGGAATAAATGGATTAGATTTGAACATCTAGTGAGCATAGTTGTGAAATAATGCCTTGATGCCCCTCTTTCAATAATTTTTCCATCCCATTAGAGCTTATCAATCTTACCGGGTTTCCCCGCGATACCTCTTAACTCAATTTCTTTTCCTTCCAATGTAAATTCTCTATGAAAAGTTCTTGAAAATTAAAAGCCAATCGCTCCTAATGATTGTAACCATTGATTCTAGTACAACATCCGCATCTCACCCATGGGTATAGCAACTACCTGGAATATTCCCATTACATATTCCCCATAGTAAGATTGATCTATTGCATTTTCCTCGAACAATTGATAGTTCCTCCATCCTAATCATTACTTTAAACTCATACTTGATATAATGTTTAAAATTGGAGAGATCTCTTTGGCTAATTTATAGTGAATGAAATTAAGTGAGTAACTTAATCACCAGACTATTACCTTCTTTTTTTATGTATCCTCTGATCTTGAGGGTTTGAGGAGTAAGCACTTCTAGCCAATGCATTACACCTACATCGTAGGAGTCAACCTCGATGAAATTTCTTCTAATGCCATTCCTGAGATGGTTCTCGCTTCTTGTTCTCTCTTCCCTCTTCACACCCATGTAGAATAATTTCTTCGGCCACACGCTTATGTCCCTTATCGTACTTGCTATCACAATTAAAGCATAAACCTTTTGCTTTTGTTTCTCCAATTGTTGGTGTGTCAACCTTGTAGGTCATGTGTGTTTTAGCAGCGAGCATTGTTCTCTCTTTGTTAGATGTGTTAGATTGGTCCCTTCTAATAGCCATGTTTATTTTTACTTTCAAATATTTCACACCTTTTAAATGCATTCTCCAATGATTTGGGTTCCCAAAGGAAAACCTCATGTTGAATGGCCATCTTTAAAGTTCCTATAAATACATCAATCATGCCTATCCTGAATATCGGTTACCTTTATATTCACCTTTGGAAGTTCTCAATGTGCTCTCTAGAATCGAACCCCTTGCTTGAGAGATTTATCAATTCACAAGAATGTATTTCTCCTTGTATCCCATAGTGTGCTATCATTTCTTTTTTGAAATTTGTCCAAGTGACGAGCGATTTGGTGAACAAAGCCATCGATACCCGCCACCTGATTAGGTTCTAAATATAGCAAGCAATTGCACTTTGTGTATGTGGCACATTATGGAGATCAAAGAATTGCCCCATCTCAAGTATCCATCAGTCCTTGCCATCAAACTTCCCTATATCAATCTTAGGAACATGGTTATCTCAAACCAAATTTGGAGTTTCTCCATTCTGATTCACCTTCCTCAGGTTCCTCATCATGAATTTCCATGGGATGCATTTTCACTTTCAAGTGTCTTCTCTGCTACAAAATCTTTTCAATACTTCCATGATCTCCCTTTTAAACCATCTATCTTAGTATCCAACTTAGACTTCCATTGAATCCATCTTCTTTTAGGTTCATTTATGTCCCTACACATTTCTTCACCTTCATCAAAAAGTCCAATTAGGATTTTTGGGAGTAGGCTTCATTTGGTGTAGAAGGTCCCTTTTTCAAAGGGTGCATGTTGGCTAAGTATCACTTTTGAATCTTGATTTTGAGGCGATTCTAATAGACAATATTTATTCTCGCCTCTATCTGCCAAGTTCTCGCCCTTCTCGGTATGAAACTTATTTTTAGGTAGTTCTCTGACATTTATTCTCCTGCAATGCCACAAGTCCGACCAAAATTTGATGTGCTAAGTGGAATTTACTAACTTCCCCACAACTTGCGGATTTCTGGATTTTCCATGAGATCTCCCTTGTATAGCATGCCCTAGAAAAAATAATTGATATAAATTCTTGAAACTCACACCTGTAAATACTACGGACCTGGCCCAATGCATACAATGCAACCAAATTCCACTCAATTTGATACTCCAAAGAAGAAGTTATGATTGTTTTACCTAGAACATTCCTTCTCTGAGACTATTAGTCATTGTGGACTCAGTCAAATACCCTAGTCTTACACAAGTATCTAAATGTAAGATGACCCGTGGTTAAAAATTTTTACCACAGGTATCTTACTAATTTATGTAAATGGTCTCGGGTTCGGTCTGAAACGCTATTATTAAAATGTTTTATAGCTTAAAATCTCAAGAATGACTCATTTCAGGATGATTCCGTAACCCTATCTTGTACTGTGATGTATCTCCTCGAAATTACAAGGTCTCTCGTGGAGCTGAATTTTGAACCCAACATACCTTGATCCGTTTACTAAAAACCCTCCAAGCTGCCTCTTCCTCGAAATGTTACAGAAAAATGTTATAGCGAAAATTCCATGGTGTCTCAGATGTAGCAAGAAAGCCCCAAGACCTTGAGCTTCCTCGATTCTATATGTTACAACCAAACATCAATATAGCATAGAAAACCTTAGGAAAGTACTCAACTTTGAAAAGAGATAATTTCAGATAGAGCCTCTTCTCGAGGGGGAAACCCTCCTTTACCCCCAATTTAAACAACCAAGCACAAGATGATTCAAAATGAAAATGTCTCCTTGGTATAGAGAATTAGGGAGGTATATAATTACAACTAATGGCCAAAGACTACATAAATAAAATAACATTACTAACTAATATGCCCCAATTAAGGGTTACTGAGACAATATTAGGGCTTTCAACATAGTGTCCTTAGCCTGGAAAAATATAAAATATAACCGAGGATAACTCTCCTTCAACCAGATGAATCTCCTCCCGAGGCATACCTTTTTCCACAATAATCTACTATCTGGAAAAAGTGTTAAACTCATGCCAAGTAGATGTTCTTCTGGACCAATTTAACGAGTGTGAAGGAACAAGGTCACTTGACGATCTTTTCATATTTAGGGAGTCTGAAAAGAGATTAACTATGGACTTCAGGGGGTCCCTTTTTCGTAAGTAATCTCCAAGGCCCAAAAAAGAGATAAACTAAAACCAAGGAGAATGTTCCTTTTTCGAAAATTTTGTCCATCAGGCCCGAAAAAGGGTTAAAATTACTGAGAATACTCTTCTAGCGAATCACAGTTTCTAGAGCATACCTTTATTCGTTAAATTAGCCATCTAGACTGAAAAATGGGTAAAATACCACCGGAAAGATGTGCCTTCAAATTTGAGTTTTGCGAGTGTGAAGGGAAACAAGATTGCTCGACAATATTTTTCAGTTTTAGAGTCTGAAAAGGGCTTAAAGAAGACTCCAGGGGGCTACTTTTCTCAAGTAATCTAGATGAGATAAAAAAGAATAAACACAGTCTTGTTGGATGTTTCTTTCGAAATTTAAAGCGATCTTGAAATACAACAAAGCGTGATCATTAGGGAGTCCCGAGGCTAAGGCCAAGAATGATGATTAGCAAGAAGAACATGGATTCGATATGTAATCATGACAGGACTAACAAGGACTCCCAAGCCTATAGTAAAAGATGACAGCATGGACTCCAAAATGCAGAAAAGGATCTACCTAGGGCATCCACGTAGAGGTAGGCTCTACCACCTAATTAAAACACTTCTAAAACAATAGAGAAGGTTCTGTGTCACACTTCGACGGGGTCGATCCTATGGAAAAGTGGAAAAGATAACGAGATGCAGAAATTTGGGAGTTAAAACCTAAATTATATGCAAAAGTTGGAAAAAGTGACTTTTACCAAGGGATGACGTAAATGTAACTGATCTCAAAAAAATAACCAAACCATAAAGACTAGTTTATTAGGAGGACGAAAAGATAACTCAAAAGAGAACTGAAGAAGCCACTAGGCCAGGAAAAGTGAAAAAGGGGGCCAAATTAGGGGAAAAAGGGCCAAAAAAGTCTATAAATAGAGGTGGACAACTCATTTTTACCATTTCAACTTGGAAATTAACAAAAAGTGAAAAAATCACTTCATCAAAAAAGTGAATTTCGGGAGCTGTGGTGGACGAAAAACTATCCTACTTGGACCAAGTAAGTATAAAATCCCCCTTCTTGAAATTTAATTTACTCATGTGCATTTAATTTTTAGTTTGGGAGGGGTGCGTCTTTGAAAAAAGATCACATTTGCATGTACGAGGGATGTCCAAAGTCAGCCCGCATATGTACTTGGGAAGTGTAATAAAAAACCCGAGTACATACGTGAATGTGTCAACTACAAGCCGCGTGCACCTCCTTTTGATTTGAAAAAAAAAAATACAAGAAACTAAAATCTCTCCATCTTTGTATGTGACAAGATGTATGTGCACTGGAGAGAGATGGAGGATGAGAAACTATATGTATCGGTCGAGGAGGACCATGCGGCGGTTGCTACGCTAAAACAATGTGGACTTTGGAAATTCTTTCAGTGTTCGTTCATGAAGCCACAACCGAGGTTTCTTAACGCCTTGGTAGAGTACTAGAATATGGAGGCAGAGGCATTCATGCTGGAGGGTCAATCATTGACCCCAAACATGAAGGATATTTACTTCTTGATCTACCTCTCTAGGAGAGGGGAACCGATTAACTTGAAGAATTTTCCTCCAGGGCCATACAACATTGAAGACTACATTGCGATGCATTGTGAGGATGGTACTGAGAAAGTAGGTTGTCAGGTATCAATTCAAAAGATTACCAACCTCTCTTTGTGAGTGATTTTACTCATGATTAGGTGGATTACTGGATCTACAACACTCCATCAGGCCTCTCGTGCACAGATGCACTACGCAGTTTAGTGTTTGGAGGCAACCATTTTTTACTGGAGTACTACCATGCCAGTATGCATGAAGAGACAGGTCACAGAGTGTCATAGGTGTACCAACAATAACTTTGGGTTTCATATCGTTTTGTGTTCTTTCTTCTTCGAGAGGGTGCCCAGTATTAGTCCTAGAGAGACAACACGAGGGCATATTGCCTCCTTCCTAGCGGTGTGCAGGTGGGTGGTATTATTGCCTAGACATGGTGGAGGAAGGAACCAAGAGGCCTTCGATGAAAAATTCTTTGACTGGTGCTCACGTCAGATCCCAATGATAGAGGACTATCCCTATGCAGGGATAAGCTTACTCATAGATCCAGAGATGCTCGTTCCTCTTGGAAAGGAGCATGGCGGGATAGGTAACATATATTTTGAAGTTATTAATTTTTTTTTATTTTTATATATATCCATTTTATGTAGGTGTCAAAGTACTAACTTACAAATATGTTATGTACATATGTGGGACCAACTTGACTGAAAAAATTCGCYAGGACTAGGTGTCATCATCGAGCAGAGGCATGACCAACAACAACAGGACCAGAAGTTGCGGGAGGATCCCCAACCAGAGAGGTTGACAGAGTCCTATGACGAGTAGAGAGGAACCTTATTGTTATCACTCACACAGTTCCTATGGCTGAGATCGAGGACCTCCCCCTAGATATGCATGCACATGTAGTAGGGGTGCCTTAGACCTGGGCCCAATTATTCCAATGTCTTGCGAACACTATTGTCCACTATAGTAGGGCGAATAGGCCTAGAATTTAGATAAAATTGGACCATTTACGTGCCGAGGGCACTTTTTGTACTATGTATTTTGAGGGCTTAATCCCAATGATGTATACCGATAACTTTTGAGGCTTTCATGCCAAATTTTGTACTCATGACACTATTTTGAACACACACACACACACACACACACACACACATACATATATATATATATATACATATTTCTTGTTTTATGGAAGACATTTTTTACAAATGTATTTACATGTGTATGTGTGTGATTTTATTTTACATGTGAAAGACATGACAATCTAAAACTTGATTAGCTAGAGTATCAGTAGAATGATTAAATCTCCTAGGAACATGAATATACGTAATGTAATCAAAATATCGTTCTAAGAGATGTACCCTAAGGAATTGTCAGTGAAGAGTGGGATCATAAACACGGTAAACTCCATTTAACTCGGACACAACCAATTGAGTATCTAAGTAAACTAGGAGGATAGAAATTCCATGTGACAAAGAATCACATAGCAATTCTATCACTGCGTTGTACTCATTATTGGTTGTGTCACCTAGACAAATACCTCCAGAAGATAACAATCGACCTCCAGGTGTGAAAATCACCCAAGCTGCGGAAGGAAGCCTCCTATTGTGTTGGCTAGCGCCGTTCGCGAACCCAAATTAAACCTCCAATTCACTTGACATCTACCATAGTGAAAAAGAATACATAAGTAACTACACACCCATAAAACAAAGAAGATAAAAATGTATAAAAGACTATACATATATACAAGAAGCCACCCAAGTGAACGACACAAGTATATCTCCATACCAGGGGTCTGAAGATGCAATTAGAGAAATACCTCCATTGATTGGTGACTCTTCGAGCATAATATCACCATACTCGACCTGTAGTTCTGAAATTAGTTTGGCAAAGACCAATGAATTTTTAGATTTCACAGAGATAAAATCCAAGTGAAACTCCTGTAGGATAACTATCGATTTACTGATCTTTCCGCCAATGACCCGTCGTGTTAAAACATATTGGAAAGGGTTGACAATGACAATGACGGTGGTCTTGCGAAGCAATATATAGTGACAGAACTATTGGACAACGTGGAAAACTGCCAAAGCCAATTTATCAACATGAGAGTATTTCATTTCCGGTCAAAACAGGCCTTGGCTAAGATAATAGATAACGTGCTCTTCAAGCGTGTCATCCTCCTGGACCAAGACCATGCTGATGGCCGACTCTGCAACAACCAAATACAACAACAAATCTCTGTTATAATCAGGAGGTTGGAGCAGAGGGGAAGATGTTAGAGAATGTTTCAATGCTTCAAAGGAGCGCTGAGCTGCTTCATCCCAACATAATGGGACCCCTTTTTTCAAAAGACACATGAACACTTTAGTGATATCGACATAATTAGCGAAAAAACACCGAAGAAAATTCACTTTCCCCTGTAAGCTCTGAAGCTGGGGTATTGTGCACAGTGGAGGAAATTGAACTATCACCTCAACCTTGAGAGGATCGACCATGATCCCTATTGTCGACACTATGAAACCTAATAAACGACCCGACGTCATGAAAAAATTTCACTTGTTTGGATTCAAGCGAATTCGATAGTAGCGACATCGCTAAAACATTAGTCGTAGATGGGTGGGATGATCATATCTCTTGTGAGAACATGATTCTAGATCATCAAGGTACGCCTCGACTATGTGTTTAAGGTTGTGAAAAACGAACGACATGGCCTGCTGAAAGGTAGCTCCAACATTCATCAGGCCAAAAGGAATATTTTGATACGCAAAGGTACCCGAAGGACAAATAAAAGTTGTTTTATGTTGGTCCTCGGGTTTGATTTGAATTTGATTATATCCTAAAAAACCATCCATGAAAGAAAAGACCTCGCAACCTGCACACTCATCAACAATATGATCAATAAACGGGGTTGGAAAATTTTCTTTAGGGAAAGCTTTGTTCAAATCGTGGAAATCCATACAAACGCAAATTGTTCCATGTTTCTTGTTGATAGGAATCGGGTTCGATACCCATTCTATCAATTGTACAGGGTAGATGAAACCGACTTTCAATATTTTCTCTACTTCTACCTTGATCATCACGACTTTTTGAGGATTGACCAGATGAATATTATGTTAGAATGGTTTGACATCAGGATAAGTCGTGATTTCATGTTCGACAATTTGTGGATCGATGCCTGAAATCTCCTCATAAGACCAGGAAAACACGTTGCAAAACTCCTTGAATAAATCAGTGTAAATATGAATCTCTTCGGGGGAGCAATCCGATCTAACGAAGACATTCTCCACGATGTCAGGGGTGTTGGA
>SNQJ01S0144568.1:14122-52289 GCA_010110895.2 Picea sitchensis
TGTATAACAGAGAACAAGAGTTCTCCCTTGCACCACCCTGCCACCCTGGTTTCTCTGGCTACAACCAGATGGAAGCTACAACTCCCTGTGTTCAAGCACCCACTTGAACCTATGAGGACAACAGTCCTCCCTAGCACCTCCCTTCCACCCTGAAATAAAAAAAACTTTTCTACTGAAACTTATTACAGTGATATGACGTTCAACAATGGCTTACCAGACTCATCACTGTTTTGCTGCATTTTGTTGCTCTGTCTGCCTCATCGCCTTTCTGCACACATCACTTGCACTGTCTGTTCTTCTACGTTTTATGCTCTGTACGCCATGTTCATTCACTACACAGTTCCTCTTCTGTTCAATTCAGCTGCTGCACTCCCCTCCTTCTTCACACATGAATCACCTTCAATAACAACAATCACAACATACTCCAACAACAACAACAACTCTTCTCTTCTTTGTACCGTGTATATATAGCTTCTGTGCATCTTGTGCATGCAATATTCGCCATTCCTCTTCATTCTCATACCGCGCCAATCTCCTCCACCTCTCGAGTGCTCTGCGTGATCATCATCGTAACTCTTCATCTTCTCTGGCCGTTTTTCCATGCGTTCAACATCACTGGATGTTATGCTGAGATTCCTCAGCCTCTCTAGTAGTTGAGACTCTTCGTCTTCTCTGTGACAGTCGAGCTCACCTTCTCTGTTTTAGTTACTATCTTCCATGCTCATACATCTATCAATCCCTTCTAAGAATAGTCTTCCTTCACTTGGACGAAGCTTGGAGACTCTTCTTCTCTTCTGGCGATCACACAGGGGTCTCTTCGAATTCTCTAGCAGACGCCATCAATGGTTTCTGGTAGTTTCACTGTGTCGTGCATCAGTAGCCCTCCGATCAACACTTGATCTGATGGTTCAGATTACATCGCTATTTCATATATCATGATATCGGGATTCCTGATGTCAATAATTTTTGACATGTCCAACTCTCGATCCCCGATGCCTCTCCATTGAATGGAATCAATGGTCTAGATCAAAGCTTGATCTGACGACTCAGATTGCATCGTGATTTCACATATCGCGATATTGGAATTCCTGATGTCAATAATCTTTGACATGTCCAACTCTCAATCCCCAATGCCTCTCCATTGACTGGAATCAATGGTCCAGATCAAATCTTGATCTGACGGCTCAAATTGCATCGTGATTTCACATATCGCGAAATCGGGATTCCTGTAGTGAATGTTCTTTGACAACTTCAACACTCGATCCTCGAAACTTCGACATGGACTAGAATCAACGGTCCAGATTTGATATTGATTCAACGACTGCGATTTAAGTCGCGATTTTGCATTTCGCGAAATCGAGATTCCTGTTGCATTGTTTCTTTGACATCTCCAACACGCGATCCTCAAAACTCCGTCATGGTGTAAGTCTGCTGACGCACATGTGTTAAATAACTGCCACGTGTCACCCTGATTCGTGACTTACATGTACTTGACATGTTGAATCGGTCTGACACTTGTCATTACCTGGTTGTGCCACGTGTTCCTAGTTGACGTGGTCTGCTGACGTGAGTCAGGTCGACGGTATAGATCACATCTTGATCTGACGGTTCAAATTTAGTCGGGATTTCACACATCTCGATTTCGGGATTCTTGATGTCAATATTCTTTGACATTTCCAACTCTTGATCCTCGAAACTCCGACAGGGAGTCGGATCAACGGTCCACATAATCCCCTGAGATGGACGGTTCTCCTGCTTTCGATATTTGTGATCCCTCTTCTCCTTGCACTTTTAAAGATCGTGCAGGTTTTCCTCAATCCAACGGTGGTCGGACCCTGCACTCAGATCTGAATCCTGAGTTCTATCCTCCATATCTGCACGCTCCTTTTGTCTTCATTCAGATCTGATGGCCATCGGCAATTCAGGATGAGATCCAGCGATCACTGGTGCTTCTCCTCTGGAGCGTACTTTGTCCTTGTTTTTCCTTCGCTGCATACTCTGATATTGCCATCAATGACAAGCTTACTTTGCCTGATAATAACCTGCCAAAAATCCTCTACACTATCTCTTCTGAACTTATCGGGCTTGCTCTGTAGCGTCTTCCTAAAATACTTCTGGTGCCCGTCTGTTACATTCTTCCTGTACTCATGCCATCTTCATTGCTGTACTTGCCATCAATGACAAGCATGCGCTACCTGTTAAACATTTGCCAACAAGGGGTTCTAGAGATATCGATAGGAATCGTTGTAGCAGTTCTTGCCATGTTTCCCTCAGCATATACTCCATGCATAGCCAGAGGGTTAATAGGACATGGGCTATCTCCATTCATGGTAAAACAAAACTCTACTAGCTCTATTCTCCTAAGATCAGAAGAAAATAAGATCTATGATGTAGATCATCTTAAGCTCTGTCGGGACCATTCATTGCCTCTAGAATCACCTCGTCAGAAGGAAAGACTAAGTCTAAAGGATCCTGAGCGACGAGAGAATATTGAGCCCAAATAGGCTCGAGAAATGGATCTAGCTTCTGTGGGGGGACCAGATCGGGGTTGGATGAGGCTTGTTGGAAAATGTTGTATGCAACCTCAACCGTGGATAAGGGCATGTCCATGCCAAGGTTCTTGATCCCTTCCATCGAAGTTGATGGGGAAGGTAAAGTCCACGAGTCGTGAAAGTAGCTCGTTTTAAAATATGACACTTGAAAAATTGCAGCCCTCGGTTGGTCGGGAAGAACTGATATAAACCTTACATCATTGGAAGGTGGTGGATAATAAAAATTTCCCATCAATGATGGAAACAATAAAACACCTAAGTTGACAGTGCCAGGATGCGGGTTATCAACCATCGATACCGTGGAAGCCCCCGATGAAGGGTCAGGATGAGAGAAGGACAATTGGTCGATGGTTATAATTCGACTCTCATGCGGAAATCATATGACCCCCCAAAAATGGCTACAACTGCATGCATTGCGTAAGTCTAACTCCTTCCTAATAAGAGATTGTAGTTGAGAGGCACATCGACTACTTCAAACTCGACGCACATAGTTTTACCCCCTAACTACACGGGGAAAGAAGGAATTATACCATGTGGTCTAAACGATCGACCGTCAAAATCCGTAAGCAACGTAGGTGATGGAGACAACACAGAATGGCCAATGGCCTTCCAACATGCCAACAACATCACGCAAGTCGAGGAACCCTCTTTAACCACCGTACACAAACTATTCCATGTCAACGATTTCGTGGTGTATGCCACTACTATTTGAAAGATGACATGGTGAGGAAGATGAGGTTTAAGGTCGGTTGGATAAAAAATGATCATTCTCGAGCTATTAGTTTCTTTTGCTCAAAGCTTTCCTCTATGAGGGGAAACTCTGGAGAACTTCTAGAGCAGTCATTGCACAAGGGTTCTGTGCCAGATCCTCCATGATAGAGTAGTTTTGAGAAGCTGTCTCGTTTGGGTTATGGGAAGCCTTATTAAACACACCTTTAGGGATGCGAGTCATTGTCTCGCCAACTATCTTCTCAATTTAAAGATGAGTCAATGGGTTGGAGACCTCCTTGTCCTTCTCGGCAGATTCTGTCGTTCCGTAGTAATGAGTCCTGGTTGATAAATTAGCATTGACGTTCATCATGTAAATGTTCGCGGTCGGGTTGTTAGGAGTAGGCGCGGGGGGTCCCTGACTGCCCCCAACCGTGCTCGTGGATGTAGAAGCCCAAGCCGTATTTTTAGCTTGTGGAAAATATTTTTTCAACACAACAAGATATTATTGTGCTAGTAACTTTTGGGATTCTGCATGCTGAGGGCACATGTGAGTTAGGTGGTCATCCGTGCAAAGCTTACATAGATACTTCACCTTTGTCTTCTCAGTTTTTCCCTTGCCAACATTGTTAGCATCCTTTTTATCCCCTTTACCCTTCTTGTTTCTCTGTTTCTTATTTCCCTTGGTCTTCTAGTTGACCTTGGGAGTTGTCGACTATACACTGTGTACATACGACGTTTGGGTAGCGGGGGTATCCGAACTAGAACTCTGGCTGGACATAATATGTTGTATAGACAATTGTTGTAACTAATTTGACAAAAGATCTGTGGAATTGCTTTGTGCTAATCCCACTATGCCATCAACGTGGGGCCTAGAATTTTATTTTTCCTTATCGAGAGTAGACCGTGGCGCATCAGGTAAGATATCGTAAAGCATGCCAGACCGGGAGTAAATCATCTCTAGCTGTTGGGATCTCATAATATCCTCTTCCTCAGAAAACACCCTGGATGTTGCTACGTCTTTGGATACGCAAGGAACCAAATAATTCAAGAACCACTCAAGAAAGAACGCAAGAGGGACCTTGACCTTAATCATATTATTTCTACGCCCCCACTCTCGGATATGATCTGAGATATGGTTAGCCTTAGTCTGCTGGAAGTTGGCCAACAACTCGATGCCGACATCGTATCTCATTGGAAACTGGAAATGGTTCAAGAAAACCATTTCTAGGTCATTAAAGTAAGAGTACTTCGAGTTGTCGAACTCGATATACCACTTCGTTGCACCCCCTATAAGAGTGTGTTGAAAAAGGTGCAACTGAATGAAGTCATCTTTCAACGAGTTCGATGAGCACCACAAGTGAAAGGTAGTCACGTGATCACCTGGATCTTCGCCAGGCTTGCCCTTGAATTTAGGAATGTCAGAAGGAAACTTAGTTGGCATGGGGGGATAACGAGGATTGTGAAAGATCGAGTCATTTAATAATCTCGACAAGTTTGGAAAATGCAGGGTTCCTAGAAAGGGTAGTTTTGGTTGCAAAGTATTCACATGAAAAGAGGTCCCTCGATTTTGACTGGCACCAGGTTGCCAGGAAAAGTTGGACTGTTGGCCATGGTTTTGGTAGAAACCATGGACCTTACCAACAAAATGAAATTGCATCTGTTGTTGCATCATTGACTGACTCCCAAAGTTAGAGGAAATAGTTTGTGTAGGGATTTCTCCCTGTGAAACATTCCAAGGACCTTGGTTAGGGATCACCCCAAAAGATTCTTTTGGATTAGGTATTGAAGCTTACCCAAGGTTCCATTGAGTATGGAAGGGGTTTCCCCCAACCGACATCCCTTGCCAAGGATTCCAAAGACCTTGTGTGGAGTATACTCTTGTCGCCGCTCCCTGTGAAGGAATAACACTTTGCACATGGTTTTGTTGACCAAAACTGGGGTTGCCCCTAGTCGAGAAGGAAGACGAAGATAGAACATTGTTTCAAAACACACCAAACAAAGAGAACGACATATATCCCATTGACGTCATGTAGGATGAAGGTCCCAAACTTCCTCCACTAAACAAGTTGTAATTAGCATTATGACTGATTGGCTACTGAAACGTGCCACCGAGCGAAGGGGAAGAAGGATGTATATGACCCCAACCGTAAGGAATAGAATTGAAAGGGGTAGTAGTGCTCGCGGTTGATCCTTGCAAGGGAGCATTAGAGCTCCTTTCCCCCAGATCCATGGTCTGTAAATTAGAGTAAGTAAGAACTAAATCCGTGTCAAAGTGAAGCATCCATATGAGAAGGAAGCACCTATCACGTTTTGAGTGAACGAACTAGTGGTTAGAACTGTTAAAGGAACTGATCCACTGCCCGAAGTCATGGGTGTCAGGACAACTATGGTCCTGATAGACAAAGGTGGGGGAGGAGGTACAATTCCCCTTCCAGCGATAGTCGTAACGAGAGTATGAGGGCTCCCCGACGAAGTAGCAATGTTTTCCTCCATCACCGCTCGTCAAATGAAATGGCATTCATGAGAAGTCACCTTGAGGGGGACTATCTGAATTAAAAGTGGTTTTGATAGGTCGATGATCAGAGGGTTTGTTGGCCTGAAACCCTCAGTCTCTAGGTCAGAAACGATGGATTCCTTCGAGGATGGAAAGTCTTCCCTGTGAGCCAACTCGGGTATAGTTTCATGCAACCCGATCACTTCGAACGATCCTTCTTGATCAAGTCTTCGCCTCAACGGTGGAAAAGGTGGTTCCAAAGTAACCGGTGACAAGAACTGAAGCCTTCATGACCGACGAAGCTGTTGATCTTCCACTTTGTGAAATGATCAACTGACATAGTAAGGTTTGACTAGTGTGGAACATAGAGGACACATTAAAAGTTCCTAAAGATAAATCAAGCAATCGACTAATTAGTGGGAAGGACAGTTACGCCAATTGACACTAGAGAAACTAATCGGTGCAAGTGAAACTCGAACACGGAAGCACCCTCTGGGTATACTCTTCGAAGAGCGATCCGATATTCACCCTAGGTATCGCAGTATACCCTCGTAGTCACCGGTGTAAGTCTGTATAATATAGGTAACTAAGTTTCCAACTCGTAGTCAGTCACCAGGCGGGTACAGTCGACAACCGAGTAGATTGTAATGAGCAGGATAACAAGTTCGAAGCCCTTCAAGGGTGTTGAAAGCAATTGGTTCAGAAGACAACTGAGGATCTCGAACGGATTCCAGGTCCACGAAGCTCCGTAGGTAAATGAGATCAATATTTTTCCCAAGAAAGAGCCTCAATATACAATCCCCACTACGTTTGGTCCGGCTTTGGAGGGGTTATCTCCTCTACCTTTCCTCACGCGACCTCGTGTTTATCCCCTATGTTAGAGGGGGGTCCCGACTAACTCTTACGACGTTGGAATTTAGACACTCCCTATATCATACTCCGATGTTTTTTTTAAATGGCCTTGAAGAGTTTCCTCTTCACACCTATTTCAAGACCCTAAAAGCCTAAACTAGTCGGTGAACCCTACAAACATAAAGTCTAATATATTTTAAGTTAAGCATTAATTTTAAGGCTTGATTTACTCAAAGGATGTGGTCGTGAAACTAATGGTGTTTTGAAGAGACGAAAAATGAAGAAAACTTTAGAGAACTTGAAAGAAAAAAGATACTTCAAAATCAAAGCAAAGCTTGTAAAACTCTTTGTAAAATTCAACTTTTAAAATTAACGTTTCAAGATCTTATAATTGAAAGTTTCCTAAAAAGTGATTTTGTTTGACTTAGAAAAACTACTTATATTTCAGGAAAAAAAGAAAGAACTTTTAAACTGAGACTCTTTTCTTTTGCAAACAAACAACCTAGGCTATGTTACCAAACTAAATGCAAGATTTTTTTTTTTGATTTTTTGAATTGCTTTAACAAGAAAAACTAAAGTAAAAATTCTTTTTTGTTTTTTAAAGCAAGAAATAGGAAAAAAGAGAAAATAGAAACCAAGATTGATAGAGACCCTAAGCCAACTGTGTAAACACATGGATTAAAAAAGAAACCAAAGGAGGATCTAAAACTTGAAAGTTCCCTCTAAACCTCCAGGGAAAACAAAAGAAAACCAAGAAAACATGTTGAAAACAAATCTTTAACCCAAGCTAAGGACACAAAATAAAGACTCTGTAAGGTCCAAGAAATCCCTAGGAAGAATAAACTTCTATCAGGAAAGAGAAAGAACTCTTTTAAAAAAAAAAAAAACCTTCAATACACAAAGACGTGGGTTGATGCACCAATAGCCTGCGTATGTACGTGGGTTTTCTATTGCGCATACTACATATGTACGCAAGTTGAGCCAAAGAAGAGCGCGTACACCTCTGGTATTTATCAAAAAGAAAAATACTAGGCAGACTGATTGGGTGGGGAAAAACCGGTAGGCACCTTGCAGGTGATCAAAGACTCTTAAAAGACTCAATGAACTTGATAAAAACTCAAAAGGCAATAAAGAAACCAATAAAAACCCAAAAACCTTTGTCTAAAACCCTAGAGAGACTCCCTAGTGGAGTCGACAATTTTGCTAGTAGGGAAAATCCCCCTATTACTATACCATGGTCAAAGTATAGGCAAAGCTATGATCTCCCTTAAAAGACGATCTAATTCTTAAACTACCCCAAACACTCTAAACAAATGAACATAAAGAGATAGGAAAACAGGTCAGAAGTAGTACCTTTAGTTCAATGTTCGATGTAGACCACCTCCAACTTCATAGCTCCTAGGTTGGAAGTCTCCTCCCAACGTTGACCTGCAAGTACACTTAGGCAAACAATAATACACATATTCTATCTCTACTCATCAAGATTAAGTTTAGATATAAATCATTATGCATAAATGAAAAACATAAAGAGATCACTTGGGATAGGAAAATGATTATTTTATTCAAATGCAAAGATAAAAAATTACAATCTTTGTAGGCCGATGCTCCTGTGAACCTTATCCATGATTCTCTTAATACTGCTCCAAGTGCACTATCCCAATGATTTCTCTCACAATCAGCTGATCACTTCAAGGGAAGGGAAGGGATTGTATAGGAGAAAATGCTAGAGAGGGAATGCTGAGGAAAAAACTCAGAAGGGGTTGCAAATACTTGGGCAAGGAGGGAAAAGGGATTTGGGAAGAGTTTCACCATTCTAATTCTTGATGTGGGAATGAGACCCCAAGACCTCCTTTTATATGACAAAATGATAGTTATTCGGTTTGGGGATGGGCTATAGTAGGTGAATTAGTTAGGAAACCTCCAATAGCTCGTTAACTCTGTCAAATTCCTTGCAACTTTATTTTTTATTTTTTAAAACTTTTGGAGGTAAACTCGGTCTGTTTAGTATGCAACTAGAGTATGTACGAGAGATGTCTATCATGCAACAAACGTATGTACGTGGGCAGTAGTGCAGCAGAGCATGTACATGCTCCAAAAAATAGTTTTTTAAATAGAGTTACTCAACAATGATTTGGAAAATTATGCAAGTAGAAAGGCCAGTGCCATGTATGCATAGGTAGAGAATTTTAGGGCTATAACACCCCCCATATGCAAAGAATATAACACATACCCAAAATTCTCCTACTTGTTTTTTTCTTTACATACACGGGGTTACAGGGTTACATAGTCAACAATCTAGGGAAGCAATTCCCATAGATCCTCTACAACAAGAGAACTTCTCAATGCTCACATATTTTGTTAATGAATCTGCAACATTCTTCAAAGTATCCACCTTCATCAGTAACACCTTGTTTTCAACAACCACGTTTCTCAAAAAGTGATACTAAACATAAATATTCTTTGTCTTTGAATGATAAGTCAAGTTCTTCACCAGGAAGATTGCAATTTGTCTGTCAGAATCTATCCTTACAACTTTATGTACCAACCCAATACCTGAACACAGTCTTTGTAACCACATTTATTCCATGCTTGCATGAGTGGCTACTATGTATTCAACTTATGTAGTTGAGAGTGCCACTACAGACTAACTTTTTCTCATCCAACTTGTTTCTCCTCCAAACATGTTAAACAGATACCCACTTATAGATCTTCCGTGATCCAGATCTCTAGCCTAGTTTTCATCAACAAAGCCATGCATATGCAACACTCTATCCAATCCTGGTATTCCTTGGTAGAAAAATCCATAGCTAGTAGTGCCACACAAATACCTGACAACCCTCTTTATTGTTGTCCAATGCTCCTTCCCTGGTTTTGAAATATACATGCTCAAAACTCTCATTGCATGTGAAATGTTCAGTCTAGTATAAAACATTGCATACATCAAACTTCCAACCACACTAACATATGGAATACGAGACATTTTCGCTTCCTCTTCTTGTGTCTTCTGACACTAATTTGCAGATAACTTACACCTATAGGAATAAGAACCCTGACTAGTTTAAATTCCTGCATATTAAACCTCTACAATATTGTTTTGACATATTTCCTTTGATTTAACCAACGTTTCATGTTTACCCACTCTCTTTTAATTTCCATGCCCAAAATTAAATTTTCAGCACCAAAATCCTTCATGTCAAATTTAGAGGACAACTAAGTTTTCACGTCCTGGATAATCTCCTTGTTGTTTCTTATCAACAACATATTATCCACATACAAGACCAAATAAATAAGATGATCACCAATTAATTTGAAATACACATAGTGATCCACTTTTCTCCTTGTGACGCCAAGTCCCAACTTATTAGTATCAAATTTTTGATACCACATCTTTGAATATTGCTTTAACCCATACATGGACTTTTTTAGCCTGCAGACCAACTCTTTCTTTCCCTTCATTGTAAATCCTTTTGATTTCTTCATGTAGATTTCTTCTTCTGGATCCCCATGTGGGAATGTTGTCTTCACATCAATATGTTCTACTTCAAAATCAAAAGCAACAACAACATATAAAATAAATATAATAGAAGTTAACTTGACAAAAAGTGAAAAATTTACACCAAATTCAATTCCCTCTACGCGAGAATAAAATTTTTCTACTAACTAAGATTTGTATTTTTACACTTTTCCTTCTACATTAAACTTATTCTTAATTACCCATTTGCTTCCAATGAGATTTCTTTCGGTTGGAAAATCCACTAGATCACAGGCTGTTAGAAATAATAGGTGTGCTCGTTTAAGCATAGACAATATAAAAATATTGTCACCCAACCATAGGCCGAAGCCACCCTCGAGCACCTTAACCTTGACATAGAATAATTATGGAAGAAAACCCTAGGACTAATAGCCAATCAAGGTAGCGTATCAATCTCCATAGTTATCATACCAAGAATAAAGTCCAAACCATAACAAATAGAAAGTTCAAGCCTAAACCGAGAATACAGGTGCAGTAGCTACAACTGCAGCTACTCTCCAGACTTGCGCACTTACTCAGTTTCTGCAGTGCACACTCTTACATTTCTGCAGTTGTGAGCTGTGAGTGTCAAACGAGCTCTGACATTCTGTATTTATACTTCTTCTTCTTAGCTGTCTGGGTCGAATTCTCATTCTGGAGGATAAAAACGCAATATTAAATATTTCCTTTAGCTGACTTGTCTTCTAGGGTTATATCAAATGCTTTAGGGTTTCTTCTTGCTCCCGATTGTTGAACCTGGACCATTCACCTAACTAGGCCATTTCTTCGGCACTAAACAACATGAAACCTGGAGAGAATGAGTCTGCCCTAGGGAATGACTATTCGGACCATTTCCTAAGGAAATTATTGTTCTGCACCAACCACCAAAACAAACCATTCTTCGAAACTGCTCACAACTGTGAAATTTGAAAGAATGACTGCTCGACGAGGCAGACCATTCTACTTGACCACTATTGAGAGTGACTGCCAAGAAGAATGATTGTCCTAGACCATTCCCCCACACTTGCCACAAGGGGAATCACTGTTTATGGTACATCAACAATATATCGAACCATTTTCATTACAAAAATGATTGTTCGATCTTGACCATTTTACGAACTTGAAAATGCTTGTCCGTCAGAAATCTCAAACCACTTTCCGAAGTGGAAAGGAATTGTTAAGCTTGGACCATTTTTCGAACTGAAAAATGACTGTCCATAAATCAATAACAAATTAGTACTCCCTCCCAACCTAGGATTAATATCTTCCTTTTTCAATAAGGAAGTCATCTCTACGAGCCCCATATTGTCTCTTACGTACGCAAACTTTTCATCTTGGATAGAGGCTTTACCAAAAAAAATATGCTATCTGCTCGTCTGTGGAGATAGATTAGAGAACCACTTCTGTTTTATGGACTTCATCACAGAGAATGTAATGCTTGATCTCAATGTACTTTGGTCTATTATGGAACACTAGTTTTCTCTGAAGGATTCATGTAGCTCTGATCATTACAATATATATCATGGTCGAATTCAACACCTATGTTTCCTGCTAGCTCATGACATCGTGGCAAGGCTTAAAATGAAACATATCCAAGTAGCACTTCTTCTGTCATCATGAGAGTTTTCCATGGATTAGATATCCATCATCCCAGACTTCTGAGTAACTATTCTGATACACAATCTTTGTCTTTACATAAGCTTCTTCCTCAAATTATCTATTGAGAGAACAATCTTTACAACCAACTGATGTAAACTTCAATCCATGGATACTGCAAGAGATAAAATAGCTCAGATAGAGGTGTATCTGGTTTATGGGAGCAAGTTGTTATCATAGTCTTCTCCTCCTTCTGGAAGAACCTCTATTTCTGAATCTTGCAATGCTTCCATTCATAACTCTTTTTCACAGTTTCTTACATACACTGTTCTTCATCATAACTTCCATTTCTTCTGCTTGATTGATTCTAGTGGGTTCAAACCAAGCTAGCAGTCTTGTGATTCTCGGTATAATAATTGGTTGTTCTGGATTTTATTTCTCTCTTGGAATCTTCATGTTCTTCTTCATATTTCTCTTTAGCTCTTGGGTCCATGGAGTTTTCTATAGATTTCATGCCCTGAAGATTCCAACTTCTTCCTTTCATCATAGGATCATGGATGTAGATGGAAAACCAAGGATAATTTAAGGCTTCCTTTCGAAGAACACTTCTTCTAAAGTCAAACTGAACACGTGCCTCTTTTCATGGATGCTACTTTCAATGGGAACATGGATAGATACTTCATAATTCTCAATGGATCATATTATTTAGAATTAGCTCCCTCCTAATCCTTGCTTCATGCATGAATGCATGCTCTTCTTTTGGAACTCTGTAATCATCTCCCTCCATATGAGATAGTCCACGTTTCCATTTGCATTCTTATTGCCTTATGCAAGGTGTCACAAGTCTTTTATTAGTTTCTTCTTGGTTGCTGACTTCTTTCTGTTTTGACTTCTTCTGGGTTTTCTTCAAGTTTGATTCTGATTTCGGCTTATCTTGCAGTAGTTACTTATGTAATCGCTTTCACAGGAATTGTTACCAAGGATTGTCAATGTACTTTATCTTTTCATGTGTATTGCTTGACTGGTAGTCATCGTTACAGTAATTCCTATCTTTTTATTCTTCCATAGGTATTGTTTGACTTCAACATCTTATCTTATGAGAAATAGATATGCAAGATATGTACAAAAACTATGTAAACATGGTATGTACAAGAAATATAGAGAATATTGTTACCTTGTTTTAGAAGAATAATTCTGTTTTATCCCGCTTGGCCTTCTTTGAGGGTTCCCTTTCTTCAACAACTGATGCTTCATGTGTCTCCCTTTTCTTTAACTCGGGACAATGATTCTTGTAGTGACCATATTTTCGATAGTTGAAGCATTGTATTTTTGACATATCTTTCTCTTGATTTGGTTTCTTCCTTGAGTCAAACTCCTCCTTATTCTTGAATTTCTTGAACTTTGTTGTGTAGGCTTGATCATCATCTTTCTTTTGGAATTTCTCTTTTGCGCTAATCCTTGATTCTTCTTGTGCACAACAAGTCCAAAGTTCTTCAAATGTGGGATACTCCTTCCTCGTGTTCATGCTTGCGGTAAATGCATCCCATGTTTTGGGAAGACCATTGAGTACTATATTTACCATTTCGTTCTTCGAAATGATTTCTTCAATAGCTTGTAGTTGATCTTTTAACTGAGAGATTTTCACGAAGTATGATGTTATGATGTCATCATCAATATTCATTTTCATGTCACAGATTTCATTCTTCAGAATCATTACTTGTCCAATGTTTCTGATTGAGAAGAGGTTAGTTAGGGCATCATACATCTTCTTAGATCATTTATTCAAGATGAGAGATGTAGGGTATCAAGTGGTCTTTTACAGAGTCCACTATGATACTCATGACATTGTTGTCACTGTCCTTGAACTTCTCCACAGTTGCAACGTTCTGAGGTTCCTTCTCTTTTCCTTCTTCAAATTATGATTCCACAGTATTTTCTTTCATGATATCCAACACTTAATTATTCTTGGCAAGGATGAGGTCAATCCTTGTCTTCCATGCTCTAAAGTTAGAAGCTCCTTCTAACTTGTTTTCTGACTTCATAGAGTAAGTCATGACTGCTTTGACTTGGTCAACCTTTGAGTTTGACCAAAAATAAACTTGGTGTCTTAACTTACTGAGAGTACCAGGAGGTGCGCTGGATTAGGGCACACTAGGCTATCTAGAAATTAGGTCAATATCTTCACTTTAAGGTGCCTCAATAAGGGGGTTAGGGTTTCATTGTTGCAACAAAAACTGAGTGCAATTGCAACTGTAACTGAGAAAATCCTCCCAATCTATCTTCCATCGGTTAGACTTTTCGAAGATAGTGTGGGCCCATAACCTGTTAGAAATAATAGGCGTGCTCGTTTAACCATAAAAAATTATAGCAATATTGTCACCCAACCATAGGCTAAAGCCACCCCTGAGCACCTTAACCTTATCAGAGAATAATTCCGGAAGCAAGCCCTAGGCCTAACAGCTAATCAAGGTAGCGTACCACTCTCCAGAGTTAGCATACCAAGAATAAAGTCCAAACCATAACCAATATAAAGTCCAAGCCTAAACCATGAATATAGGTTGTAGTAGCTGCAACTGCAGCTACTCTCCAAACTTGCACACTTATTCAATTTCTACAGTGCACACTCTTATATTTCTGTAGTTGTGAGCTGTGAGTGTCAAATGAGTTCTGGCAACCTGTATTTATACTACTTCTTCTTAGCTGTCTGGGCTGACTTCTCATTCTGGAGGTTAAAAATTCAATATTAAATATTTCCTTTATTCGACTTGTCTTCCAGGCTTATGTCCAATGCTTTAGGGTTTTTTCTTGCTTCCTGGAATATTCTATTCTTGTCAGGATTACACGTGGAGGTTAATACCTCCCGCAGCTACCATAATATCAGCAGCGGCCTCATTCTTGTCCAACACTGCTATTTCTTTCATCATGGTCTTTTTCGAGAGTTTTCAGTCCTATGAATCCACTGCCTCCCTAATAGTTCTAGGATCATCCTCAGTAATAAACAAAGAAAAATTTGAATGAAAATTAGGTGGAGTATACCTTTCTGGTTTCCTTCTTTCCAAAACAAATCTCCTCAATATTGGAGTATGAGGATGTTATTCTTCTGATTCTTGTTCTTCTGTAGAGTTTGATTCATTATCCTTTAACTCAAACTCTATTTTCTCCGGTTCTTCCTTCCTTGGTAGGACATCCTATTTGACAACATATTTTATTTCTCTGAACACCACATCTTGTCTATACACTACCTTCCTAGTTTTTTATTTCCAAATCTTATAACCTTTAAGACCATATTTATACCCAATAAAGATACACTTTTCATCATTTTTATCTAGCTTACTCATGTTTTCCTTTGGAACTTTAACATATACATCACTGTTATAGCTCAAAAATTCCCTACCTATGCATACATGGCATTGGCCTTTCTATTTATACAATTTTCCAAGTTACTGCTGAGGATCTCTCTTTAAAAAACCATTTTTTGGAGCATGTACGTGCCCTGCTTCATTATTGCCCACGTACACATGCTAGATGCATACTATATAGTGCACTTACAGATGTGATTTGCATGCTAGACAACTCACATTTACCTCAAAAAGTTGCAAAAACTTGGAAGTTTCAAGGAATTTGGTGGAGTTTACGGGCTATAGAGGGTTTCCCAGCCATTTTAACCATAGTAGCCTGTCCCCAAACCGACTAACCATCTTTTTTTCATATAAAAAGTGGTCTTGGGGTCTCATTCCAATACCAAGCAAGAGAACAAAGAAATTCTGCCAAAATCCCTTCCCCTTCTAGCCCAAGCTTTGCATCCCTTTCTGAGATTTGGCCTTAGCATCCCCCCTCCAACCCTCTCCCTATAAAATCCCTTCCCTTTTCCTAAGGAGATCAGTTGATTGTGACAAACAACATGGGAATGATGCACTTGGAGCAGTATTTTCCCAATATTTCGAAGAATTGACCCAATATAGTAACATGGGGATTTTCCCCACTATATTTCGACCCAATATAGTAACAGGGGGATTTTCCCCACTAGAAGAATTGACGACTCCACTGGGGAGTCTCTTTAGGGTTTTAGTGGGAGGTTTTTGGTCTTAATTGTTTTTTTCAATTTTTATTTGAGTTCTTTCAGGTTTACTGATTCAATTTAGGGTCTCTGGTCACCTTCCAGGTGCCTACCATCTTTCCCTTCCCAGTCATTCTTCCAAGTATTTTTCTTTTTGAAAAATCTCAAAGGTGTACGTGATTTGCTTTGGATTAGCTTGCATACATACACAATCTGTACAGTATACAATCCACATACATACACAGGATGCTCATGCAAAAACCTGTGTCTCTGTGTCTTGAAGGTTTTTTTTTTTAAAAAGGAGTTTTTCTCTTTCCTGATAGAAACGTTGGGCTTCTCAGGCCTTTCTTGGACTTTACAGTGTCTCTGTTAGTAGTATTAGGTTGGGTTAAAGATTTGTTTTTAACTTGTTTCTTGATCTTCTTTTGTTTTCTTTAGAGGTTTAGAGTTAGCTTTCGAGTTTAAGATCATCCTCTAAGTTCTTTTGAATCTCAGCATTTATGAAGTTGGCCTAGGGTCTATGTTAATCTTGGGGTTTCTTTTCTCTTCATCCTGTTTTATGCTTTGAAAAACAAAAAAAAAATCTTTTACTTATGTTTTTCTTGTTTAAGAATTTCGAAAAATCAAAAAGAATTTTTGTATTTAGTTATGCATCTTGTTTGGTAGTGTAGCGTAGGTTGTATTTTTGAAAAAAGAAAAGAGTTCAGTTTCAAAGTTCTTTCTTGTTTTCCTAGAAGTATAAGTAGTTTTACATTGTGAAACAAAAATCTCTTTTAGGAAACTTTCAGTTATAAGATATTGGAACATTATTTTGGAAAGTTGACATTCACAAATATTTCCAATCTTTTTCTTTAAAATTTGAACTGTTTAGTTTGTTTTTTCATATAAATTCTCTAATTTTTTTTTCTTTTTCATCTCTTCCAAACACCACAAGTTGCACGCTCATATCCTTTGAGTAAATCAAGATCATAAAATCAACGCTTAACTTAAAATCTATTAGACTTTCTGTTTGTAGGGTTCACCAACTAGTTTAGGTCCTTGAAATATGTGTGAAGAGGAAACTCTTCAAGGCCATCTAAACAAACATTGGAGTCTACTATAGGGAGTGTCTAAAATCCAACATAGTAAGAGTTAGCCGCGACCCCCCTCTAACACAGGGGTTAAACACGAGGTCGCATAAGGAAAGGTAGAGGAGATAACCCCTCCAAAGCTGGACTGAACGTAGTGGGGATTGTATATTGAGGGTCTTTCTTGGGAATCACACTAATCACATTTGACTACGAAGCCTCATGGACCTCGAATCCATTCAAGATCCTTAGTTTTCTTCCAGACCAATTTCCTTTGGTACCCTTGAAGCACTTCAAACTTTGTTATTCTTCTCATTACGATCAACCTGATTGTTGACTGTACCCGCCTGGTGACTGAGTGCGAGTTGGAAACCTAGTTGCCTATTTTTACGGACTTACTCAGGTGACTGCGGGGGTATACAGTGGTACCTAGGGAGGATGTTGGATCATTCTTTGCATAGTATACCCAGAGGGTGCTTTCGTGTTTGAGTTGCACTTGCACTGATAAGTTTCTTTAGTGTTGATTGGTGTAACTATCCTTCCCACTACTTAGTTGTCTGCTTGATTTCCCTTTAGGAACTTTTGGTGTGTGCTTTGTGATTCATGCTAGCTAAACCTTACAGTGTCGGTTGATCATTTCACAAAGTGGAATATCAACAACTCCATTGTTCGTGTAGGCTTAAGGGCCTGTCACCGGTTACTTTGGAGACACCTCTGCCACCATTGAGGCACATGATAGATCAAGAAGGATCATTCGAAGCTACTGGGCCACAGGAAACTGTACTCGATCCAACTCCGAGAGAAGAATTTCCTGCTCTGGAGGAATCCATCATTTCTGACCTTGTGACAGAAGGTTTCAGGCCAATAAATCCTCCAATCACCGACTTATCAGTGCCACTTCTAATTCATATAGTCCCTCCTGAGGTGACTTCTCATGAATGCTAGTTTATTCAACGAGTGGCGATGGAAGCAAATGCTGTTACTTTGTCAGGGATTCCACGTACTCCCATTACAACTACCATTGGAGGGGGCATTTTACCTCCTCCCCCACCTCCGCTGTCAGAACCATGGTTGTCCCGATGCCCATAACTTTGGGAAGTGGTTCAATTCCTTTGACGACTTCCACCAGTGTTCCCTTCGTTCAAAATTCATAAAGCGCTCCCTTCTCATATGGGATGCTTGTTTTTGACTCTAACTCAGTTATTACATACTCTACTCTACAAACCATGGGTCTAGGGGCAGGGAGCTCTAATTATCCCTTGCAAGGATCCATCATGGGCACCTCTGCCCCATTCAATGCTATTCATTATGGTGGGGGTCACATACGTCCTCCATCCCCTTCGCTCAATGGTGCATTTCAAAAACCAATCAGGCCTAATGCAAACTATAGTTTGTTTAGTGGAGGGAGTCAGGGAACTTCATACTACACGAATCCAGTGGACTCAATGTCATTTTATTTTTATGGTGCATTTGGAAATAATGCTTTTACTTCGTCTTCTTTCTCGACTGGGGGAAACCCCATATTTAGTCAACAAATCCCTATGCAAGGTTTCATTCCTTCACAAGGAGCATTGACATGAGTTTAATCCTCACAAGGTCTTGGGAATCCTTGGCAATGTTCGTTTCCCTCACAAAGGATTTTGATCAGGGGCAACCCCTCCCACACTATGTGGAACCTTGGGCAAGGTTCAATACCTATTTCAGGAGGGTCAACTGGGGGCATCCCCAACTAAGGTCTGTGGACCACTATACAGGAAGAAATCCATGCTCAAGTCATGCCATCTAACTTCGGGAATCATCCAATGATACAACATCAAACACAAGTCCCTTTCATTGGACAGGGTCATCATGACATCTACAAAAAACCTGGCTAGCAGTCCAATTCTTCCTGGCAACCTAGTTTCAAAAAAAATCCAAGTCTCTCTTTTCATGTAAATACTATGCAACCGAGACTACCTTTTCTAGAAACTATGCATTTTCCAGACCTGTCGATATTGTTGAATGACCCGATTTTTCATAATCTGCATTGGGCCCCGATGCTGACTAAGTTGCCTTCAGACATTCCTATTTTTGAGGGCAAGCATGGCAAATATCCAAGTGATCACGTGATGATTTTTCACTTGTGGTGCTCATCCAACTCGTTGAAGGATGACTTCGTTCAGTTGCACTTATTTCAACACACTCTTATAGGGGGTACAACAAAATGGTATATCGAGCTCAACAACTCGAAGTATTCTTACTTTAATGACCTAGCTATGGTTTTCTTGAACCATTTCCAGTTGTTAGTGAGATACGATGTCGACACCGAGTTGTTGGCCAAATTCAAGAAGAATAAAGATGATCATATCTCAGATCACATTCGATAATGGAGGTGACAAAAGAGTTTGATTAAAGTCAAGGTCCCTCCAAAATTATTGCTCGAGTAGTTCTTAAAGTCTTTGGTTCCTTGCGTGTCCAAATATGTTGCAACGTCTGGGGTGTTTTTCGAAGAAGAGGATATTATGAGGGCCCAACAACTGGAACTAATTTAATCTCAGTCTGGCATGATTTATGAGATCTTACGTGATGCACGACGGTCAACTTTAGACAAATCCAAACAAAATTCTGGGCCCCACGCTGATGGAATAGTGGGCTCAACACAAAACAAGTCCACGGATCTATTGTCTGAAAAATTAACACCAATTATTTATTCAACAGACTGTGGCCAACCAAACTCCTAGTTCGACTGCCCTCGTAACCTAGATGTGGGATATACACAATGCACAATCGATTACTCCCAAGGCTAACCAACAAACCGAGGGAAAGAAGAAACAAAAAAACAAGAAGGGTAAGGGGGATAAAAAGGCTATAGATAATGTTGGTGAGGGAAAAAATGAAAAGAGAAAGGTGAAGTTTCCATATAAGATTTTCACGGATGACCACTTGAATCATCTATTCCCTCAGCTTCCGGAAGCCTAGAATCTATTGGCACAACAACAACCTATTGTGTTGACAAACCCTTTTCCACAAGGGAAAAATATGGCTCAAGATTTTGCATCCACAAGCGCGTTTGGGGGCAGTCAGGGACCCCACACATCTAATCCAAACAACCCGGCTGCAGACATTTACATGATGAATGTCGAAGCTCATCTATCAACTAGGAATCGTGACTACAGAACATCCGAATCTGTTGAGAAGGGAAAATAGGCCCCCCCTTTGAATCCTCTTCAAATTGAGAAGACAATGGGAGAAACAATGAATCACATCCCTAAAGGTGCATTTAAGAAGGATTCTCACAACCCAAACATGAGGGTTTCTCATAATTACTCCATCATGGAGGATTTGGCACAAACTCCTTGTGAAATGTCTTCTCTAGAGGTTCTCCAGAGTTTCCCCTCACAGAGAAAAGCATTGTTGTCTTCCTTGGGAGTGAAAGAACACAGTAACTTAGGAATGATCATTTTCGATCCGAGAGACCTTAAACCTCATATTCCTCACCATATCACCTTTCAGATAGTAGTGGTGACACCATGAAATAATTGACACATAACTCTTTTTGTACGGTGGTTGATGAGGGTGCCTTGACTTGCGTGATTTCATTGGCATGTTGGAGGGTCACTGACCAACCTGAGCTGTCTCTGTCACCCACGTTGCTTACGAAATATTATGTTCGATTGTTTAATCCACATGGTATAATTACCTCTTTTCCCATGCAGTTGGAGAGTAAAACTGTGTGCGTCGAGGTAGAAGTAGTCGATGCGGTGCTCGACTACAATCTTCTGTTAGGACGGAGTTGGAATTATGCAATGCATGCAGTTCTAGCCACCGTTTTTTAGGTCTTATGCTTCCCGCACAAAGGCAGGATTATAACCATCGACCAATTTTACTTCTCCCATCCTAACCCTTCATTAGGGGCATCCACGGTCCCAATGATTGATATCAAACAACCAGGCACTATCAACTTAGGTGCCAGATTATTTCCGTCTTTGATGGGAACTTTTGATTATACCTCGCCTTCCAATGATGTAAGGTTTATTTTGGTCATCCCTCACTAACCAAAGACTGTAATTTTTCAAGTGTCCTCTTTCAAAATGAGCTACTTTCAGGACCTGTGGAATTTACCTTCCCCATAGGCTTCGATGGAAGGGGTATGACACCTTGGAATGGCCATGCCCTTATCCATTACCGAGATTTGATACGGTGTTATCCAGCTGATCTGGCTCCCTCAGAGGATCTAGATCCCGTTCTCGAGCCTATTTGGGCTCAAGACTCTCTCGCCACTCAGGACCCTTTGGAATTAATATTTCCTTCTAACGAGGAAATTATGGAGGCAATGACAGGTCTAGACAGACCTTGGGATGATCTCCACCATAGATCTTATTTTCTTCCCGAGATTAGGAGGATAGAGGCATGTGAGTTTGTTATGACCATGAATGGGATAACCCTTGTCCTATTAACACTCTGGCTATGCACATAGTATACACCGAGGGAAACATGGCAAGTATTGCTACAACGATTCCTATCAATTTCTCCAAAACCCCTTGAGTCATGGAAAATGTCTTCGTCGGAGCGAATTGCTTCGCCGAAGAGATTTGAATCTATATTGAATTGTTTAAGGAGGTTCGTGACATTTTTTCCCTGTCTTATGAGGAAATGCTAGGAATGGACCCATGTATTGTTGAGCACGAGATCACCACTTATCTTGATGTCAAATTAGTTCGACAAAAGATTCGCCTGATCAATCTTCGAAAATAAGTGATGATAAAGGATGAAGTAGAGAAACGCCTCAATGCTAGTTTCATCTACCCTGTGAAATTGACATAATGGGTATCAAACCATGTTCCTGACAACAAGAAGCAAGGCATGATTCACATATATATGGATTTTCGCTATTTGAACAAAGTTTTCCTGAAAGACAATTTTCCAACCATGTTTATTGACCAAATCATCGATGAATGTGCAGGTTGTGAGGTATTTTCTTTCATGGACAATTTTTCGGGGTATAATCAAATTCAAATAAAACACAAGGACCAACATAAAACAAATTTTATTTGTCCTTGGGGTACTTTTGCGTATCGAAAAATTCCTTTTGGCTAGAAGAATGTTGGAGCTACTTTTCAGTGGGCCATGTCATTTGCTTTTCACGACCTTAAACACATATTTGAAGCATACCTGGATGGTCTGGCATCACGTTCTTGCAAGAGATCTGATCATCCCACCCATTTATGACTAATATTTGAGAGGTGTCGCTACTATCAGATTCCCTTGAATCCAAACAAGTGCAGTTTTTGTGTGACATCGGGTCGTTTATTAGGTTTCATCATGTCAACAAAAGGGATCATGGTTGATCCTCTTAAGGTTGAGGCAATAGTTCAATTTCCTCCCCCGAGCACAATTCCCCAACTTCAGAGTTTATAAGGGAAAGCAAATTTTCTTCGGCGTTTTGTCGATAATTATGATGAGATTACGAAAAGGTTCACACATATTTTAAAAAAGGGAGTCCCATTCTGTTGGGATGAAACAACTCAATGCTCTTTTGATGCATTGAAACATGCTCTGATGTCTATCCCTCTGCTTAGTCCTCCTGATTATGACAAGGATTTCTTGTTATATTTGGCTGCTGCAAAGTCTACAATCGACATGGTCTTGGTACAAGAGGATGATGCACACGGAGAGCATGTTATCTATTATCTTAGTTGAGGCCCAATTGGACCGGAACTCAACTATTCACATGTTGCGAAACTTGCTTTGGAAGTGTTTCACACTGTCCAACAGTTCCATCACTATATATTACTTCGCAAGACCACCTTCAATACGTGTTAACGCGACGGGTCATCGACGACAAAATTCGTTGATGGATAGTTATATTACATGAGTTTGACTTCGATTTTGTTTTGACGAAATACACAAATTCCTTGGTCTTTATGGAGCTAATCTTGGAACTTCTGATCAAAAGTAGTGCATTTTTCCCGAGGAGTCCCCAATTAATGAAGATATTTTTCTGATCACATTTTCGGACCCATGGTATGGAGATATACTTGTGTATATTCAAACTCTTAAGTTCCCCGCTTCTGCTTCTCGTGATGAGTGTTGACGAATACGACACCAAGCATGGAACTATCTCATCCTCGATGAAACTTTGTACCATCAAGGGGTGGTTTGCATTCTTCCATGATGTCTTACTCATGAAGAAGCAGAGTTTGTTTTGAACAACTGTCACACTGGAGCATGTGGCAATCATTTGTCTGGGTTGGAAATAACCCAAAATATTCTTCCTGCCAGATACATTTGGCCCTCATTAATCAAATATTGTGTTGAGGAGGTCAATAAGTTGTTGAGCGCTCAACACACCCTAAAAACCTTATGAAATTTTATCACTTTTTGGGTACCACTTGTTTTCCTTTACTGTATAAATTGAGTTCACATGGGGGGGGATGTTTTATTTTGTGTTTTGTTTTCATGACTCTTACCAATCAAGTTAGGTTTTTCTGAACTTGTTAGATGAAACCTTATGTCTAAAAGAACTTGACATCCTAACTAAGAATATGCAGCTAACATTGCACCTAACGTGCTTATGTTCGACATCGGTAAAATTCAAGCAGGTAAAATGGCCACATAGTTACACTAATTGTCGATCGCCGATGCCCCATTGACATCGACATAAGGCAGAGTTGGTTTGCGTGAGTTACTCACCATGAATTTTCAAGAGATAGTCGATCCCCATCAACGTTGACAAAATACAGGAAGGATATACACTGACAAAAGCCGTAGAGAATTCATCGATAACTAAATGACCGATGCACTTTATCGGGGTTGGGTAAATCTAGAAGGGTTAAAACAATTGTCGATCGCTAATCCCTGATACAGTTTCGACATCGAGACTTTTTCAAGGGATTCGATTCAGGAACACTTGGGTAAGTTTATCGCCGATCGCCGATCCTTGATACTTTTCGGCGTTTGCAAGATAGGATCATGTCTTAGAACATATATCTTAAGGAAAGTCCCAATTCTGATTAAACACAAGTAAATGAAGACGTCGGTCTCGAGTGCCACGTGTCTTTACCACGTAAGGGTGTCATACGACCTAGTTTCGTCCCGAGTCATAATAAGGTTCCCTGTGTTCTAGTCACACCTCCTAGTCATCTTTGCCACGTCAACTCTGCACAACAAGATTGATCAGTGTCAGATCTTTTGCAAGAAGATATCAACAAAAAGTGTTCGAAGCAGAATCTTGACCCCCAACTCACCAACTGGACTAGTGAAACGATGGGATGTTTTCGGCATAAGATACAATCAGATTCTGACATTTAATAGACCAGTTAATGTTTCATCCCTCATTTGTTGCTACCTCATGCGCCGATTGAACAAAAACAATTTGAAATCGCTAATAAGCCATGTTACAAACCAGACTCGCGCCGTCAACCCACAATCAACTTTAATTTTAAATGTCTTTGAAGACATGGTGGAATATTTAATAGAACTACACTCATAACCCGAATTGAATGGCTGATGCGACAAGGTAAGTTCATCACTGTTTAAATATCTAGAACGTTTTTAGCAATTTCATTCTRCACACAAGTTTGAATTCCAAAGCATCCGAAGAAGAAAAGAAAGCATCTCAAGACTGTGTTGATCCTCAGATTATCAAAACCAGGTTAAACAAGTTGCAGAGGTATGTGCTCAAGTTTTTCAATTCGGCGGTCATGATTTATATATGCATCTGATTTCTTACACAGTCTCTAAACTATGTTCTAACTGCAGGTAAAATGCCGTTGAGAAATCCAACCACCAGATGCTTTTCGAGAGAACCCAAGATAAAGGACGCTGAAACAGGTGAAGGTTCTTCTCCTGGTACGACGAGGCAGTTGGAATACACTCCCAGGGAAGAGCCGGTCATAAAAACCTCAACAAAGAAATACTTTGTCCAACCTTTGGTCTTCGGTGATACAGAAGCAGGCACCAGATCCAAAGTAATCCTCCCACAATGGGGGGACCTTTTCAACAGAATCATCTGGGAGGAGTACCCGAAGTATATCCCACACAATGATTCATATATAAGGGCGCTCGATGACCAGGTGTTACCGAAAATCCGACGGTCATATTTGCACATGGTAGCCAGCAGAACCCGAGTTTTCCCTTGCATATAAGTTTTGAAATGGCTAATCGACCACACAGATGTGCATAAGTGCTTGATAAACGATGAGAATGGTGGGTGTGTCAGATTTTTCCTCTAGACAGAAGTCTAGAAGTACTACAAAATCAAATACCTAGAGGAGTGGCTAAACACAAACTTCATGGTAAATTTCTATGAATTCCATGACACCATCCGGTTGATAGCCTCATGGTGTAAGGAGGACAAAAAGTTTACCAATCAGAGCAATGGCTAGTATGGGATGGATAACTTGAGGGAGCCATACATCTATTTGATGGCTCTCATCTGCCGACTATATGGAGAGAGGGATTACTCCAAGTTTTTAGAAGCATGGATTCCCTTGGCATACACAATGGCGATCTCTGGAAGCAGCTTCAACTGGGGAGCGATAATTTCCAAACAGTTGAGCATCTGTATACAACGGGCTCAGACATCGAAAGAAGGGGAAACACCCGCTTTCCACATGGCCTCGTACCTGCTCGATGTCATGTGTGCGAGAAATGTCTTCGCCGACATGAATTTGAGATGGCATGTTGTGGAGCTCTTGGTCCATGTTTTCCCGGTCCACATTTATTTCAGCATACTATGGGAGAACATGTATAAAAAATACTACGCACTCATTTGTGATGAATTCATCGCTCATATTCATTTTATTATATTTAAAAAGAAATGCCCGAGATTATCTGCAACGACCAAGAAAATGGTAGCGAAGGTAGGCCACTGGTATTTAGATGAACCCTCAAACTATATTAGGGTGTTTGGGGCCACCCGACCACCACATATCCTACCTTCTCACGTCCTATACTGACTCATTGTGGGAGAAATATGCTATCAGATTATCCTTCCGGGCTATAATTCCACACTAGTCAAGAACAAGAAGCGGGTTTTTATACCCTACGGTTTCCATGTGGGGTTTTATCTAGTAAAGGACATTGCTCAAGCCAAACAGGAAGGGTTGAGCCAACTTGAATTCAGGTTCCTAACAAGCCGATTTTGCAAGCATGACCCTAAAGGCCTGGTCCTCCAACATGCTTCACAGGTACCATCATGTTGGCCATACACTCATGATAAATTTGAGGATGAAATTTTCACAGAGTGTGCTCAAGACTGGGAAGAGGTAGTACAGAGGATGACCAACCCAGATATGACCAGGTTCAAGGTCATGAGCATGGATGAACATGTGGAGACAATAGAGTAGTCATCTCAAGAGGCCCTCAGATCCAGGGAAGAAATCAGAGTGACAAAGACTACAGAGGCACATAGAAGGGGATTGATCTTACTAGAAGGGGCACAAAGAATCATTGATTAGTTGCAAAATTAGCCTGATATGGTAGATATGTCGAGGATTCCCACTGATGACCCAATCAAAAGAAGAGGAGAGACAAGTGGCCTGGAGCCGATACAACTTGAAGAAATCACCAGGCCATAAAGCCTGAAGTTCCACTACCACAGATCAGATCACCAGGGGGAATTTAAACCCAACCTGAGATAGTGAGGACACTAGGGAGGACAGGTGTACACAATCCATTGTTCGACTTAATAACCATCTATGATGATGAGGAGAGTTCAAAGGTGTCCCTGGTTACTCCAGTGAAGATTACAGAGGAAAAATAACCTGAGAGAGAATCTACCCCAGGTCCCTATGCTCCAATTTAGAGCCTTCCACCGAGTGAGCATGAGGTTTAAAGTGCCTTAGACACTAAGCTACTCAAATTGTTGGGAACCCCAATGGAAAAATCGAGGGATCATCTAGGATCAGGGGGCCAGAAAGAGGAAATTCCACAGCAAGAAATCGACATTTAGACAGTCGATTACCAAGTAAGTACCGAACCTACCCTTGGTTCTTTAGTTTTGGCTGATACCTTACCATCCGATGAGAAACAAATGAAAGTCAAGCCATCGAGACATATGGAAGAAGTTCAGTAACCCATCCTAGAACATATACACATAGTCATGATCTTGGGAAATACTCTAACTTGGGGAGAGAAAAAAATCCCCGAACCTGTTGATGAGGTCGCCGATATACAAGCGATCACCTATGACCGAAAGAGAAAATCCATCATGAAGAGAACCAATAAGAAGAGCATGCTTATGTTGGATAGTTAGATTATCATCACCATAGAGGAAAATCGGCTCAGCACAGAACACGCCAATATGTCTGAGCTTATCGGTGCAGGGATGGATATCACAGATGCCACCTTGGATAGATCAAGAAGAGATGAAAAGGAGTTGGCCGCTGCACTTAAGGAGTTGGAGCATTTGCGCCATTTGGAAAAATACTATCAGGACTCCACACAGGCCACAGTGTTTTTAAGAAGTGATTTTCAATATTTCTATGATAAATTCATGAATGAACGACACATTTTCAATACAGGTATAGTTGATTTCCAAGAAGACACCCTTATGGCACTAGTGACCTGCAAGGACGTGGAAAGGTGGTATGAGAAGGATCACCAAGTAGTATAAAGGATCGATTACATCAACGTGGTTCAAATTGGCTGAGATGACGAAGAGCACGAAATTCAGGTGCTGAGGGACAACAACATAGATCGGATTAGGAAGGCGGCCAAATACTGGGTGAAAATGGCCCAGGAACCTCAACAAGAGATTAAAGAGAAATGGGCCGATTGCGAAAAGAGCCAGGAAAAGATTAATGGGGAGATGAAAGACATCAACCTCCTAGAATTCGGCTCACCCGAGGACTTTTTCGACCTGCATGACGTAGTCAAGAAACATGCAGAACAAGACTCAGCATGGACAATAGAGATAGAAAAGATGGCGAGAATGACACCGGGTCAAACACAACAGTTCATGGAGCGTTGGATTAAGGCTCGAACAGTTCTGCAGTGGTTAAGTGTCAAAATAGTCAAGTACCGAGCACTGGAAGTGGAAGTGAAATAAATTATTTCAGCCCCGATGGATCAACACAGGTTCCCGTATGCCAACACATGCGAGGAAATCTTCGTCAAATGGTCAGAGTATGAGAAGAGTCATCCACTTCAGTAAAACTATTTGATGATTCTTAGAAGACAGAGATATGAAAACACCATGTGGAGATATTTTGTTTTACTTAGCTTGCACTCGTAGTAGCTATTTTTAGTTAATGATTCATTATAAATAAGAGGATTGAACTTTTAGAAAAGGTCGATGGTTTTGGAAAAGACTCTCATTTTCAGAGTTGTAAGGAACTATTTCTTAACTACCTTAATTGAGAAGTCTTTCTTAGGACCAGAGACAAACTTTTGTTTTTCATCAAAGACGTTGTGTGATTGGATTTGAGGAGGAATTACTTCTAACTTTATTTCATGAATGGATGCCGTAATGAGTAAGAGTTTCTGAATCTATTGATAAGTTAGTTGTTCCAATATTTCTGTAGTTCTTGTCTCTAATGATGAAGACAAATCGTTGTGTTAATGTGTGATTAATACTAGAGCCAAGGAAACTATTTTTCTTGCTATCATTTTATTCCATGTATGTTTTCTTTCAATAATTGTATCTCAGTCAATAATTGAAATACAAACAAGTTAATGTATTAGTACTAGTGTTGTAGGAAAATCTCCCCACGGACAGGTAGATTGCCTCAAAGAGCTAGACCCTAACTCTAAGACAGAAAGTGCTTAACGTGGACACTGACTTCCTTTCAAATCTATACGAACTAATGTGTGAGAAGGAAGGAGAACAAAAGTACCTCTTTATCGTTGTTTGTCCCTGCACGCTCCAAATCGAGCTCCAAACTATTGCTCCTCGCTGAGTCCTATAGACAAACAAAGTACGAACGCTTCCTACTCTATTGACATTAGCTTGAAAATAGATCTATCTAGCAATGATAAGTTCATGTAAGATCATACACGAACTAGAAAGAAACAGGCCAAGCGTGTCATATTAATGAGAATAACGACAACAATACTTACAATCGTAGATGCGAATGCGACAGCTTCGTCAAGTCCCCTTCGTCTAACCCTTGCTCGACAGATCCACAACCTGGGTGATAGCAGCTTCACTGATCACTCTCCTTTGATTGACTGTGTGTTTCTTATGAGACCATAGGTTTCATGCTAACAATTCTTCCCCGTTCCAGCACCACTTATGAGATCATAAGTTTGGTGTGATTCTCCATTTTCCAGTCCTCTTTCACCATTAGAAATCTTGCTTATATAGCCTTGGAGAGGCTTTAACCACTTGAGATATTCTTGGGGAAGTTGAGGATTTGGCTCCTTCAGTTGAGGATCTGCCCTAAGATCATGGCTGGAATAGGGATTCGAATCCAACTTCCTTCCAAGAATGAAAGGATCCTTCCCCCATTCATCTCAACAACTTAACTACTGCCCAGAATAGGTAGCGCTCCCTCAAAAGGACCATCAGAGCATTGTAGCGCTCCCTAGTAGGCTTTAGGGGGCGCCAATGCTTTCAAAATCCATAGCGCTCCCTCAAAAGGGCCAGGGGAGCTTTATAACGCTCCCTGACAGTGTAAGGGGGAGCACAGATGCTCCCATAAGAGGTATAGGGGAGCGCTCTCCTTCAAAAGCTCAGTTTTTGAGGTGCTTTCAGATGGAAAAAGATTCATGAGCCTGCTGACTCATTTCTCCTCTTCCAAATCAAATGTTTGAGGTGTTTTAAGTGTCCTTCTCATGTCATTATAGGCACGACATAGGCATTATGGCAACATGATTTCTTTGACACTTACGACACTTGTGAGAAACATGCGACACTTGCGACCTTGTGAGCAAAACGCGACACTTGCGACACTTGTAATGATGACACTTGCGACACTTGTAATGATGACACTTGTGACACTATCAAAGTGAGTAATTTTGACGTGTAACAACTAGTCTTGTCACAGGTGTGAATATCGCTGTCTGCATGCTTGAACATAATGGTTATCCCAAGCTCATCCTTCTTCGGTAGTTAATATCCCCCCTTTTTACCAGCAGGTTTATACCAGCACACATCTTCTTATTAGACCCATCTAATAAAGAAAACACAAAAATAGAATGTTTAAACTGAAGGAGCAACTTTCATAAGAAGATATCCTGTAAATCACTACATAAATCCCATTGATAAATTGGTTGGATCGAAAGATATGGAGAACCATTCCACCATCAAATGTTGCAGAGTCTAATTGGGCCTCTGTGGTAGGTTTGGTTCCTACTATTGAGTTAAAGGGATTTAGGACCCCTCAACAGAAGTGTCACCCGTGCTAGATCTTCTGTCGGAAGATGCAGACACACCCTACTCCTATGTTTCCAGTTATTGTTGTCAGTCCCTTCACCAAGTGGGGATTGATTTCACGACATCTCACTCGGCTTCTGCCAGGGGGCATTGCTATATCATCGTAACAATAAACTACTTTACTAAGTGGGTTGAAGCTATGCCGACATTTAACAATGATGGGGAAACTGTTTCTCTTTTCGTCTTCAATAAGATAGTAGCAAGATTTGGTATCCTGAAGGAGATTGTCATTGACCATGGAAGTCACTTCCAGAACAAAATGATGATTGAATTAACATCAAAGCTTGGGTTTAAATAGGAACATTCGTCACCCTATTACCCGCAAGAGAATGGTCAGGTAGAAGCTATGAATAAATCTCTCAATGCTATTCTTCAACGAATGATCAATTTAGCCAAGTCAAATTGGCATTTGATGTTATATTCAACGCTATGGGATTATCGAATTTCTATAAAGACTACTACCGTTTTTTCACCTTTTCAACTCATCTACGGGCTAGATGCAGTCTTTCACATTGAATGTCAAATCCCTTCTCTGAAGTTGGCAGTGGAACTACTTCTCGACACTACACTGCTTGAGGAATGTCTTTTATATCTTGAGCAACATCGAGATGTAGCCTTGGCTAACGAGGCTCATAAGAAATGTGTCAAGTTTCAATATGATCAGTTTGTCCACCTTCGGATTTTTTTTGAAGATGATCTTGTCCTGGTCTACAACCAAGACAAATATCCCTTGGGGGCAGACAAGTTAAAACCCATGTGGTTCAGACCTTTCATTGTGAAAGAGGTCTTAGATAAGGGTTCTTACCATCTGGTTGATTTCGAGGGTAATTCCTTAGCAGATCCTAGAAATGGGATCTATCTTAAGAAATATTTCACTTAGGTCGGTGGCCTGAGCGTGACTTCTTGTATATATGTATAATTTTTTATACATTTTTTGTCTTTTTGTTTTATGGACGTGTAGTTATTTATGTTCTCTTTTTCACTGTGGAAGATGTCAAGTGAATCAGAGGTTTATGTTGGGTTCGCGGACGATGCTAATCGACACACATGGAGGCTTGCTTCCGCAACTTGGGTAATTTTCACACCCGATGGTTAGTTGCTATCTTTCAGAGGTATTTGTCTAGGTGAAGAAACCAATAATGTTGCCGAGTACAGTGTAGTGATAGAATTACTATGTGATGCCTTGTCACATGGTATTTCTCGCCTCTGGGTTTACTTAGATGCTCAACTAGTCGTGTCTCAGTTAAATGGGGTTTATCGCGTTTCTAATCCCACCCTTCACCGACGATTCCTTAGGGTACGTATCTTAGAACGATCTTTTGATTATATTTCTGATATTCATGTTCCTAGGATATTCAACCATCTAACTGATACATTAGCTAATCAAGTTTTAGATTGCCATGTTGCTCACATGTAAAAGTAAAACACACACATACACATGCAAATACATTTGTAAAAATGTCACCCATAAGATTTTCTTGGGTATGTAATGGAATATTTAACATTAATCTCATTTTATGAAATTCATTTGTGTATTCTTGCACTGTTTGTCCCTTTATTAGTTTAAGACCTTGCATTTCAATTAAAGCCTTCTCTTTATAACCCAAAGGATAAAATTTCTTTCTAAGTGCAAAAAAAATTCTTTCCATGATGGAAATACATTACCCACTTGCTTCGTTCCATTTTTCAACTTACTCTACCACCAGATGAGTGTTGTGCCTGCAAGATGAAGCAATGCAAATTTGATTTGACTTGCCTCATCCTTGATTTGTTGCACACTGCAATAAAATTCCATTTGTCTGACCCAGTTATCAAGCCTCTCAGCATTGATTTCACCATCATACACGGGAAATTCAAATTTCACATCAAGCTTAAGTAAAGGCATATCATGTTTATGTTTATGGGAATGTTTTCTTGCGGTGGATTTTGAACTTGTACTTGAAGAAGAAGAAGCTGATGGAGAAGAAGGAGGTGAATGAGGAGGTTTAGGAGGATCCTATCCTTCTTCACTTTTGTCTTGTTTAGAAGATTCCCCTTGGAAATGCCTCTTCCATTCCAAGCAATCCTCATATAATACCTTTACCATCTCAAACGATGAATAAAGTCTTTTTCAATTCGATCTCATTCCGAGACATGTATTCTTCCGATGCCATCTCCTCACTTTGAGAAGTCCTCTTTCTCGATCTAATATCAGGATCCCCTTCTACAAGATTTCCTTCATCATGATTCAAATTTTCCCTGGTAGTCATGGAAACTCAAAAACCAACTGTCAACCTGCTTTGATACCACTTGATCCGAAATCATCTTTTTAAGACTTGGTTAAGTTTTAAGCATGAGTTCATTTACCAATTAGGAATTGATGAAAGAAGAAGAAATTAATGAGATGTTATAGCATCCATAATAAGAAATGCAAATCATAATGTAATCACACAAAACAACAAACCATAACATCAAATTTGTTAACGAAGTTCGACAAGATTTCCTATGTCTTCGGGCCTTTGTCTCACTGGGTGAGGCTTTCTTGTTTATATTCCATTCTTCAAAAATACCTATGAAAAGTGTCAAAATGATTACAAAATGGTCTAGTTGTGTTCTACTTTACCTCAAGAATCCAACACAACTGACGACACTAAAAAAGGGACAAAATATTGAGGGATCTGGAGCCCGATTTGAGGGCAAAAATTTGGAGGAAGTTGGGATATTGATGGAAACTCCAAATATATATAAACCAGGGGTTCTCAATAGCATTAAAGAGGTTCAAAATAGGAGAAATGCTAAGGAATTTGAAAGCCAATTCAATTTTTATGCAGGGAATCCATTGAGGAGAGAAACTTGGTCAAGGGCCAACAGGCCCCCAACAATCACTGTGACTCATCCTGAGTCACTCTGATCTGGGTAATTCTGCCTCAAAAGCCTCAATCTTGGCTCGAGATGCTTCGATTTATTGTTGTGACATGGCCTCATGCTCAGTGAACTCTTGGATAATAGCTTCGTTGACAGGTCCCTCTAGGCGCTGTTCAACCACAGTGACGACTTGCTCTAGTTCTGCTCCTCGACCTTCAATCTTTGAGAATAGTTGGCAAGCCTCATCCTATATAGGTTGGAGCCTCTGAGTCACTTCCATGACTCTACTCTGAATGGTGTGGACCTGCTATTGAGAAATGCGCTTCTCTTGGGATCGCTTCATCCTTTCAACAACTGATAAGGACTTCAACTACGCTTGTATTGTTTCTGCTTGCTGCTTCACCTCCTGGAGCTGTGACTCTAGTGCCATCAATTCTTGATTCTTAATGAGTTTCTCATAAGTCTGGGCACTATGATCACTTAGTTGTTTACATTCCATGGCAAGGGCCTTTATTCTCTCAATTGTGCTTCGAGCAGTTGCATCTCTTTGATCCCTCACACCTTGCGGGGTGTCGGGCACTGTGCAGAGCTCTAAGTATTCTATTCTTTGTTGTAGCTACTGGATAGCTTCTATGAGATATTCTAATTGATTCTTGACTCGATATTCTGCCTTTGGCTCTAAGCCTATTACAGAATGAAGTGCTTTGTTGACTGCTTATTTCACTTCGATTTGTTCTGCGAACAACTGCTATTTTTCTTGTTGAATCTGTGCTTTCTCCTCTTCAAAATTTGTCTGGAGAGAAACCTTCTCCTGCTCCGTAACTCAACACTATTCTATGACTACTTTTTGCACTTGCTTCAATTCCTAGGTGGCTTGTTCTATTTCTTCTTGTTCGCAACAAAGGTGAGCTTCGGTCGCATTAGCTAGTCGATGGAGTTAGGTTGTCTCATCTCCCAATTTTGGTTCTTCCGACAGCGACGACGTAGTGGACACTGCACGAATGGATTGAAGGGCCTGCTGTACCCCTCAGAGCTCAACCTCGATTCGGTCGTACATCTCCTCCTTCTTGGCTTCATGTTTCTGCAAGATTTCCTGTGAGGCATCGTTTATAACTGCGATGATGAAGTCAAAGCCATCGATAGTGAGAGCAGTCTGCATCTTGGTCAAGGTGGCTCTAGATTTATTTCGGGAAGAGGGTTTTAGGGAAGAAACCTTCCTCTTCTTCAAGGGATCATCCTCATCTCTAGGCGATGTTACTTCGGCTTGCTTCTTCTCATCTTCTTTGCCATTTATCTCTTCTACTTCTTCATTACCCCCTCGACTAGGTGATACTGAAGCAGTTTTTTCTTATTCGCTCCTTAAGTCTTGGACTTCTACGATCTTCTTCCTTCTGCTGGTTCCGGGTGTGTCATGTTCTTTGTGAGTGGCCTTCGAGCTGTCAAGTTCAGGGTCAGACATCTCTGCAGGATCAACAGGGATAAGGAGGTCTGATGACCAGTCCTTAGTTATCTCCTCGAGGTCCTCTTCTATGAGATTGTAGTATGACTGAAGCTCCTCCTTATGCTCGTCTGCTCGCGCAACGGTATAGATGAAGTGACGATCTACGTAGAACTTCATGAGGGATCAGAACCGCTGTATGGTGTTTGGCGTCATGCCAGGTTCAACTTCGATACCCCTCTTCAGTTGGAGATAATATGTGTGAAAGACTGTGTTCGACTACCACTGTTTTCCCATATCGCTCGAGTACCAGAGTGTGGTGAACTTCGCAGCAAGCGGTTTGAGTGGCTCAATATCCGAGAAGGTCGCACCTTCCAGCATCTCCCAAGTGATGAATGCAATGAGGATCAGGAGCTAGATAAAGTAGAACTCGTAGCCCTGATCCTGTGCTTCGCGACAGTCTAATTCTAGCTGATTAACTAGGTACTTTGCCTAGTTCATCTGTAGCCCTTCCACGCATTTCCCTGCGAGGTCACCGACAAACCCTATGAACTGCGTGGGTCTGTTATTCGTTACTAGATTTACTTCAATTAATTGGCATGTTAGGTGCACTGCGCCATTCTGGATGGAAGCTAGTTTATAGCCTCACATCCCCTTCTCAACATCGTCAGAGGTATCCTTGATATTCTGTGCTAATGCACGATCTGTGGATTTCCCTGGATAGAAGTCCTACAGGTTGGGTCCTTGCATAATTAATCTGGTGATCCTATGGATCGGCTTCAGATCGATTGTGATATGTTGGTCTAGCCATAAGTAGATGCCATGGTAACATGAGAGCATGAGCTTAACACATGCATTAACCTCCTGGTGCCTTCCAAACTGTGGGATTTTCATTACATTCAACAGGGTGGACTGCGCGAGGTTCATTGTCCATGGCTGGGGGATTATTTTCGAGTTCTTCCCCTTCATCTTGGTCAAGTATTTATACGGGGTGAACATACTATGGTTCTTGCGGTCTCCTAGGTTGAAGTCACTGAAATTCAACGTTGTGATATTGTCCTGCTGTGCTCTAACTGAGCGTATCCCCTTTGGGAGGTAGGTAGTAACCATGGTGTAATAAAAATCTCTTGGCACACTATCGCAACTCACCGCGCCGGCCATAGGCGGGATGTAGTCGGGTAAGATGGTTGGTATTAACTTCACATTTGCTAGGTCATCTATGTGCTTGGCTCTCTTTTCTGTGACGACTCAGGATGGTTCGAATCCGCGAGTGGTTGAAAAAGAGGCTTGTACTCCTCTCGTCGATGATGCTTGTACACCCACAAACATAGACATTTCTCTTTCAGTCATGAGGTCGATGAGTACCTCCTTCATAGACTCTTCGACTGCGCTAAGTTCTTCAGACATACACGCTCGTGGTTGAATATCTTGTGTTTGAAGAGTAACTACTCAATGCAACGAGACAAATGGTGATAGCTTGATGATCACTGCGTGAAATCAACTGATCTGCCGGCTCAGATAATCACGTTTGGAAAAAGTGTTCTCGGTGCAAGGCTCGATGGAATAAGTAGATAACTAGGAAACAAATCTCTCCAATGGGCGAGAAGCCTTCATTAATTCAGTTTTATCTATTCTGGCGTGGTCCCAATGGTCTAATGGTGAGATTTATGACCATAAATGTCATTCTACCTGTTTGGGGCGTCAGTCTAACGGTTATACTGTTTCCAACGGCTATATTGCTTCACCATGGTGAAGTTCCATGTGGTGCTGTTCTGCTATCCCGACGAAGTTCCAGTTTTGCAAATTTTCCTTCTTCGAAGTTCCCTCTGGAACCTTCTGTAACTTTTAGATATTTGATCTCTTCTTACTTAGTTTTCTATTCTTCTTTCCAGTGAGCTTTGCCTCGGTATTCCTCTTTCCATTCTGATTCTTATCTCCTCTTGGCATAGTAACTTGCGTTGTTGAGATTCTTCTCTAGGATGAAGGGGAAATACTTATTCTCTATCAGGGGTAGGTGCTTAAGTATTCTATGAGTCTTCTTGTGTTCTTTCAAATTCTACATCCAAGTTTCTGGTTCTAAATAGCTTCGATCTATTCTCTTATTCTTCAATCAAGTGTGTGATTCTCCTAGTCATGAAATCTTTTAATTCTTGCTTCTTCTGATCTAAGACTTCTTCTTCTTTCCTTCTGGACTAATCATTTTCAATCCAAGGTTTTCCTAGTAATATAGCAAATGGGGCACCATTCTCAATAAATTTAACAACCTCAAAATATTCTTCTGTTGAAGTTCCATGAGCACTCATAGATATCTGGGTAAGTCTTCCACATAGGGTTATCATCTTTCCTTTAAATAATCTTATTCCCCTGAATGAAGGAATCATAGTAGGCTTTCCTAAAGTTGCCCAAGTTCTTTCTGTCATCATATTCACTTGTTTTTATTCATCCAGAACACAGTCAATGTCGAAGTCTCCTATTCTTGCTTCTATGTACTCTTTTTCTTTGAATATCTCTGATAAGTTGATATTTCAGTGGTCATTCATGGTTTCTTTCATTTGTAGAAATATAGTTTCTGATTCTTTTCGGGGTTCTGCCATGGTCTTAGTGTCAAGACCTTCCTCATGGTCTTCTTGTTTCATGTTCATTTTTTCAAGTTTAGCAATCATTATAGGGCAACCCAAAACTTTATGATCCATAGTTTTACAACAAAGACAACTGGGTCTGCTACCAGGGCATTCCTTAGCAAGATGTCCCGATATTTTGCAACTGTAACAAAGATTTAATCCTCTCTTTCTCTTAAATGATCCCCATCCTTTCCTGTACTGCGCACTAGGATCATGGTAGCTAACTTGCAATTTTTTTTTTCTAGGATCCTGCATCCATTTGTTAGTCCAAACATTTTTTGTATGCATAGGAATAACATATCTTTCACTATTCTTATTAGATTTACTCATATCAAATCTTCTTTCTTCTAGTTGTGCCCTAGTTTTCAAGCTAGGACAAAATTCATCAAACATACCTAGATCCATATTCTTGAAACAAAAGTTTCCACTTGTCTTACTTTCGACAGAGCACAAAGCTTCCATATTTAAAACTTTTCATTATTCTTACCTCTATTAGAGCACAAAGCGTTCAAATATTACCTCTTTTCTTCAGATCTTCCTCCTTCCTTAGCACAGAGCTTTGCAAGTCAAGAAACAAATCTACGCACATAGATTTCTTTCTTTTCTTCAGTTCCCAACAATCACAGTTTCAGGTCCCGGAAACAAAACCATTTGTTTGTTGAAATAATGTAACTGCGAAGAGCATTCTTATTATTATTTTATTATTGGATTAAATCCCCATTATGGATTAATCATGTCATTATTATTATTATTGTTATTGGATTAATCCCCATTGAGGATTAATCATGTCGGTAATTGTATAAGGACCAAATCCCCTTTTGCGGATTGGTCATCAGACAATTACAAAGTGGAGAATAAGAAGTTGGCCCCAATAGTTATAATGGAAGACTCAGAATTAATTAAAGGTGGGTTTACCCACCTAGAGTGAGAGGTCAGCCCTGCCAGATTGTGACCTTTCACACGTGCCAGTTTGATATAAATAAGAGGCTAGCGCCTCACTTCTAACACACAACTCACTTGCTCATTCTCTTATGAGGCAAGCTGCAATTACCAGTTGGAGAGAG
>SNQJ01S0144569.1:2072-21589 GCA_010110895.2 Picea sitchensis
TTGTTCTCTGTTAGAGATAGTTAGCCTTCAGTGCATTAATGAGTTCATGAAAGTGTGCTAATCAGAAACAGGTGCTAAAGTTTCCTGCTTAGGAAATAGGGTCATGTTCTCTGTTAGAGATAGTTAACCTTCAGTGCATTAATGAGTTCATGAAAGTGTGCTAATCAGAAATAGGTGTTGAAGTTTCCTGCTTGGAAAATAGGGTCATGTTCTCTGTTAAGAGATAGACAACCTTCAGTGTGTATGTCAATTATTTCAGTTAAGCAATGAGGTCATGAAGTATGATGAACGGAAACAGGTGCTGAAGATTCCTGCTTTGGGAATAGGGTCATGTTCTCTGGTTACAGAATAGTTGGTCCTTCCTATTGTAGTATCTTGTTGTTATTTTAATGTAATCCAGGGTTCTTCAATTAATCATTTCTTTAATCTTTGAGCTCTGCAATAGGTAGGTTGCTTTCCTGTAATTCATGTTAGAACTTCAGTTTGTTCAAGGCAAGTGTGATTAATATAGTTTTTACTACAACTCTAGGTTGCTTTTGAGATTGAGCATATATAGTGCGTGGTTACCTTTGAAATAAACAGACTTCCCTGGGTTGACAATTTATGTAGCACTTGATTGTTTAGATTAAATAAGCAATTATAGTGACCAACACTCTGATACCAATTGAAGGATCAGATCCTGTCACTTAGAGGGGGGGGTGAATTATTGACACAAAAACTATATAAATTTTTCATTTATTAGACATATTTTTAACACAATATTTTATCGTGGAACCCAATTGGGAAAACCACAAACTCTTTTATATTAACTGAAAAATTGTTTTACATGTTACATAGAAGGAAGATGTACTTCCTCTTTGATCAACACCAACTAATCAAGATGCACCCACACCCTAGTTTACCAACACCAACTACTAGGAGGCTACAACCCCCTGTTTAGTCAGCTACAACTGACAAGGAAGCACCAACTCACTCTGAAAGCACCAAGCTACCCTTGCACCACCCAACCACCCTTAATACATAGATATTATCTTTTCTTGTTGGAATTTGCTTCATCTTTTGATCTTCTATTCTAAACGACAGAAACATTTTCTTCTCAACACTCTTCCATGATTATATACTCTTCAAAATGTGTGAGTGTGACACAACTGTGTCCCTTCATTTCGACCATCTCACCTCTTTGATTAATTAGTATTAATTATTGTTTATTTATTTTACCGTAAATGTTTTTCATAAATTGATCACAGTCATGGATCAATTTAATCCTTTATACTCGATCCCAAATCTCTATTATTTTCATAGGGACCAATTTCTACGGAGGTGCTTCCTTCAAGCCATTTCATATGACCGATCATTACAGAACCACGGGCTTACCGAATATAGTGATGTATAACAATTTTCTTTAAAAACTCTTATATCATATGACCATCAACGGTAACCAGATGCTAAGCAAAATGAGTGCTTGAGCACTTTATTAAATCAATAGTTATGATTCAATCTTCTGATGGGATGAAAGGCTAATAAAATTTCAGCATTTTGACCTTCGGGTCTTCATGACTTCCAAAATTTCAAAAGTCTCGATTACGATATCGCCAAAACAATCAGACGGTTCACGTTTATTTCGCGGAGATAGATCAATGGTCCACTTTAGGCCTTATACTCATAATTTCATTGCTAAATCTGACGGCTATGAGTTAATCATGCGTTGAGATGGATGGTTGTCATAATTTTGACACTTTGCCCTTCGGATTTTCGTGACTTCCAGCATGTCAAATCTAATGAAGCTGTTAAACTACTAACGCGTGTCCCTTTCAAAATTTCGGTGTTCAGGACTTTGGAGGTTTCAAATAAACATTTCTCCATTTTCCTCCGGAGTGATCACTTGATGTTTAAGTCATCAACGATGGAGACCACTTGCTGTCGATTAACGTTTCCACTTACACTATCCTTCCACTGAGTATATCAACGGTCCAGGACGCTCGCAAAGTGATTTCCATATTGGACATATCGTGTCCACTTTGGGACTACGACATTCAGGATTTTGGGAATTGGGGCAAGTACTGATGGTATATCTCCCAATGCAAAACTCCCGGAGTGATGTAAGTTGCTTACATCACTTGTTGTCGTGTCATGAGCTGAGTAGTTGCCACGTGTCACTCTGATTCATGATTTGCACGTACCAAAAATTTTGATTCATCTTGACACTTGTCGTTCTTTGACTGTGCCACGTGTCCTTGCTAACATGGTCTTTTGACTAACAGGTATGATCCAACGATCTTTGTATGTCCTCTAAATCCTACGGTCCTTATTCACTTAGTATTTCTAGGCTCCGGGTATTTGAAATCTCAAACTAACGAGGTGTAAGTTCCTCACTTCTTTATACCCAAAGTGAATTATGTTCATTGATCAGGTTCTTTAGATTAACGGTTCAATCTATTTTGAAATGCATCTCTTGTATCTTTATCCTGTCATTCCACTTTAACACGATCCGACAACTGACGAGTATCAGATTTAATCCGACGGTTGATAGGTATTAGAATAATCCAAATCTCAACCTTCTAGCCCTGCTTATCCTATCCTTCCACATTGAGATGATCCGACGATTGTTAATATTATCGAAGCAGATCAAAATTCAATGATGTTTGCGGAACTACAATTTACGAGTGATTTAATTTTCCTTTCAATCTCTGCAATCTATCCCTATTGTAGATTTTGCGATTGCACATTCGACGATCATGATTTAATATGACTTAAACTAGTCATTAGTTGGATCAACCGCAATCATAGATCATTGAATCTATGTGATCTAACGATCTATATAGATTGTGGTATTTTAACTAGAAAGTGGTTTAATTCTTCTTTCTCGCTCCCCATAATTCATCCTTGTCATTGATTGGGTGATTTCGGATCAACGACCATGATTTGATATGGGTTTCATTCACGCCATACCTACTGATTTTCAATGCACCAATCTCTTCTGAGCTTTGATTTCTGTGTTTTATAACCCTCCTGAGCTTTTATCATTGGATTGTTGATCCTATTGTGATCAACAATAGTCATGAATTTCTTCAGCTTTAAGGTGATGTTCTTCAGTCAATTATTTTTCTTCTTGAGATTGACCTCATTGCTCTGCTTACTATGACTATTGACATCAATGACAACACTTGAATGACAATTTGTCCAACATTGAATTGGCTCCTCATCCTTATAATTGTCTCTTAGTCTTAATAGTTTCTTCGTCAAATCATCAATCCTTAGTTGTTTTGTCCTGGTAAGTAGATTTTCCTATCTCAACTATTCCTTCAATTGTGTTTTTAACTTTTGTAATTTCTTCATATCAAGATTCATATGGATGAAATATCTATTCAACATTTCTCCTTTTTGTCTAAGCAATTCCATCTTCTCAACTATATGAATTTGGTCAAGATAAACTGAAAATCTTGTTGCTCTATAATTGTCAACACTTCTAAGGTTTTGATCATTAGGTTCTAATAGTGACAAATTAAATCTTCCTTTTTCAAAATCTAATGCAAACAATAATCTACATGTATAAGAATATTGATAAAGTTATGGCAACAGAATTTTCTTGATCTCTACATTTTTGTCCTTCTTTTTCTCATATTTTGAAAATATATTTTTGGGCTTGATTTATGAATATTATGCATATTCTTGATTCTAGATGTTATCAAAGACAAATGATTGAAGAAACTATATTGTAAAAGGAGGTTTCTTTTGAGTCTCTTCCGATGTATCTTCTATAACTTGAATCTCTTCTTCTAAAATTTCCTATGTGTTTCCTTCAATCCTTTGCTTCTTCTTGGAATGTTCATCTTATGACTCTGATACATCTTGAAGCTCCTCTAGAAAACTTATTTTAAATGATTTTTCTTGTTGTTGGGGTGTACAAATGACCACTGCCTAAGAATCCTAAGATATGTTTTGTATTTTCCCCTGAAGAATATTCTGAAAATATTTCCAACTGTACAGGTTCATTATCTTCTCCACTTGACGTTTGTTATGGTTCTCATAGGAAGTTAATTGAAACTCTTGTATTTTGGATGATATGCTTCCAAAAGGATCATACTGCAATGTTTCTCCTTGCTCAAGATTCAATCCTTCCAACATTGATTCGACAACCTGCAAATATTTTATATTGTTCACAATAAAAGGTCCCACTTCTCTTTTCAACTTGAAATTAGTCCTCTTTTTATTTGAAACAAAATGAATATCATGTGAATTAAGACTTTTCCTTATGAATTCTAAGGAAAAAATCCTTAGGGTAAGGACTTTGGAAAATATGAAAGGTTTAATTTATGCTCCATATATCCTTATTTCAGTATATTTCTTGAATAAATACCAGTCTCCAAGTCCATTTTCTGCAGAGTCATGCAAAAGTTTCTTTACTTCGAGAAATATTCTAGGAGGAATTTCTACATGAAACAGGGTATATGATATTGCCATAAATGTATTGACAAAGTATGAAAATCCAACATTTTGTGGATTCTTTCTGACTATTGGTGTCCAATGAATGAATGATTGTTATAGATTTTTTTTCCACACTCCATGCATCTTACTTTGATGGCATTCCCTTTCCCTCTGCAGACTCAAATCCCCCTTTTCTCTCATTCCAGAGACAAAAATTCAAAATTTTGTATATATACGTGATACACAGTTAGACAAATCATGTATATGCAGGTTTCTCCATTACACCCACGTACATCGGGTTTTTTGCTCAAAAATTAAAAAATATGCCAGGTTTCTATGCCATGTCATGGTATCCATGATCCTTGACCTTACATATACTGGAAATGCTCTAACTTGACCCTTCAAGTCCATTTGAAGGCTATAAATTGAGCCATATACAATCCTTGATGAGATTCATCATACATAACAAAGACACTCTAGAAAAATTTCACTTCATATTGAGTCTGCATCCCTTTTTCCTTGAAAGCATGAACTTCTTTTGTTCATCCCCCAAGCTCTTCATATCTTAAGGAGAAACAAAATTACTCTGACTACTTATGAGCTTGCCTTTATGGAGGATTGAAGTGGTGAAGGCCCATGTGGAGGGACTTAGTTTCTCAGTTCTGATATGTGTCATTATAGAAGCTTTTCACCTATGTAATTGTGTTGATTACATTAATATAAATACTCTTTTCTCATCCAATTATATATTACAAATATTTGTATTACTTTCCATGGGCATATTTTTTATACATATTAGTGGATTATGATAGTTTATATGCTAACGTTTTATACAATTTCCATATTCTTGGGTATCTTGGTTGCTGAGAACAAGTTGCAGGTATCCAACATTGGATTGTGAGCTCAGTCGTGGTCTTCTTAGAACGTTCGGATGAGGTATGATTCTAGCCTTCCTTTGTTAGAATTTCCATTTATCTAGTGTACTTGAGACTAGAGTCAATTTATGGGTTTCATTTCGTATATTGTGGTTTACCTCTAGCCATAGAGATATTTTGCTCATAACAAAATTGGGGAATCCACTGGGGATGATCTCCCTTTTGGGTTATTTAGTGATTTTTCTCCTTTATTGCTCTCTATTTGCCTTATTTTTTGTGTCTCATGTTGCTTGACAACCTCTGTTTTTCTTGTATCTGAGTTTCTTGGCCTAACCCTTGCTGAGTCATTGTCTTCTTTGGAATATGTGATTTTTCCCTTGTCAGTCGCATACATACGTGTGTTTTTTGTGCTTAGGGCATGTACATACACTTATGTTCCCTGAATAGTCATGTACACTATTTTATAAGTCTATTTGGATAGGTTTAGATTTTTTGGGGTGAGCTTTTCTAGTTGGTGAGACTTCTTGGGTCCCTATCCTCACTGTTGAGTGCCTACAGAGTGATAGGAAGCCGCGTCATTGTTGAATTTTTTGGGCAAACTCATTTATTGTCATTTTTCTCATTTGTTTTCCTTGCATTATTGTCTGGGTAGTTGCTTCTTGGTATCCTTTTTGGCTTGTCTTCCTATTCTTATGGTAGGGTCTTCCTGAGAGGTATTTTATTCAATCCTTGAATTTTCATTTCATTATTGAAAACACAAAAAAAAAAACTTTGTTGCATTTATTTAGAGCATTTTCACTTTTTCCCACATTACATTAGTTTTGGCATGACAAGAAGTATCACACTTCATTGGAATTGAAGAGATTTCATCTCGAGAACAACATTTAGAAGCATACCATTTCTTTGAAAATCAAGGCTAGTGCTTAGCAGTGTTTTTACATTTTCTTCTTCTTTATATATGTTGTGTCATAACACCATCAATTTCATGATCGCACCTCTTGAGTAAGAATAAGACACTAAAATTAACACTGAATAATTAAAATTGATCAGAAACAATTTTATTTTTCAGGGTACACAAACAAGTGTATGACCTAGGGCCTTGGAATAGGATTTTGTGAGTGAACTTTTGTAAGGATATAAAAATCAACGTATGAGTCTGACTAGGGAGTGGTGAAACCCATTATATAATTGGTTTCCTTGGGAGGCTCCACTTACACCGAATTTAAACACGAGGTCTTGCGAAGTTGGTTGCAGAGATATCCCTCTAATAACTTCATAGCATCAAAGATATTTCTGGAGTTCTATTCGTATTTGGGGGTTTCGCTAGCGCCTTTATCTCCCTGAGAGGCAGTACTTTCAATATTTTAGGCTTTGCTACCCTGCCCATACGGTGGACCAGACCTATGACTACTTGCCCGAGCATTGGTTATATCGTGGTGACTTTAGTTTCTTGACCTAGGTATCCACATAGGTTGATTGTAGGGGTTATTCTGTAGGTACCCTAAGTCAAATAGGGATCAAAAAACACACAGAATTTATGCAGGTTTTTCTCTCTAAAGGAATATGACCGACTACATTAGGGATTGGACAACACACATAATTTATGGAGGATTTTCTCTCTAGAGGAATCTGACCGACTACATTGTGAATCCCACGAGGGTCCGTATAACTGATTTGGTTATCTCCACTCTATTTTTTGGGAGTCTCATCCCCTCCTGGGAGAGGCATACCTTCTTCAATTCGGGAGGTCCCTTCAGCCATCATATCATGTTTGTGTGCATTGGCCTTTAGTTTTATTTAAGAGTTTTTTCTTTCACTATTATGTGGCCTTAGGATTTTGTTTTATTTTGTGTGTTCCGAGTCATCTTCAAGCAATGCCATCCTCCCCATCTCTCCATATTTTTAGTGAAGTACCATAATTTGGTATGTTACCAAAGTCGCCTCCTAAAAGAAGTAGAGTTAATAAATGTGGTATATACGTCCCCACTTCTCAGGCTCACGAACATCCTACCATGAGTATTGATTATGATATGAATGTATCTAGAATCCCTTCGAATCCAGACTCCACTATTGTCAGTGGAGTCCCCTCAACTCCCTCATCATCGGTTGTTTGTATTCCATAGAATCCCTCACTTGATACTACCCAACCCATGGTCTCTTCTTAGTCCATAGGGATGAATCCTTTTGTATTCTTGGGCAGTACACCTATTCATAGTACTCATTTGATGCCTTGTGCCTCTAATCCTTTATCTTTTGTTATGCCAAATATGACTTCACACTTGTCATCCTCCGTTTCGACATCTAAAGTAAATCCTAGTTTTGGGTCTGGGGGAATGAAACCTCCTTATACTACTTTCACATTTGGTTGGGGTCATATCCCTCAACCAACTCCCACAGTAGGAATTTGGAATCCTCCTTCCTCCTGACCCAATCCTAGCTACAATTTTCCGAGGTGGAGTGCTCAAATGGGAAGTCCTTCTACTTCTTATATCCCATCCATCCATTCTTCTTCCACAATGCATGTTCCTACGAATTCCTTTTTCATGGAGAACCTTCCTCTAACCTATGATGTTTCATCAGGGGTATGTCAATTTTATAGTATGGGAAACCCCCCACATGGAGTTTCTTCATCTAGGGAAAACATATATCCTCACATCACTAACCCTTATCATGTCACTTTCTCCTCACAAGAGGATTCCTCGGTGATGGTTCCATTACAACATTTTATGAACCAGTTAGGAGGATGATACTATCCTACCAAACAAGGTCATGGTGTATACCAGAACCCTACTTGGTCCGTGATCTATGAAAACCAATCTTTCCCAGGAGCATGGTCTTAGATGATACAACCATGACTCCCTTTTCTAGCCACGTTAAATCTTCCAGACTTATCAAAATTGATGGACAACCCAGTGTGTCATGATCTATCATGGTCCCCCGTCCCTACCAACATTCCCTATGAAATTTAAAAGTTTGAGGGAAAGACCAGTAAGGACCCAACTGATCATGTGACTACTTTTCACCTATGGTGCTCATATAACTCCCTTCATGATGATTCTATTCATTTTCTACTGTTTCAATGCACCCTTATGGGGTTGATGTGAAATGGTATATTGAGTTACCTTGGGGAACTTACCAAACTTTCAATGAGTTGGTCTTGGTTTTTCTCAACCACTTCCAATTGTCGGTTCGTTATGATGCCAACATAGAGTTTTTATCAAATTTTCATCAAGATAAATCCACCCACATCTAAGATAATATTCAAGAGTGGCGTAGAAGGAAGAGGTTGATTAAAGCTTACATTCATCTAGAGTTTCTATTGGAATTGTTCCTAAATTTCCTATTTCCTTACATTTCGAAGGATGTTTCTACATCTGGAGTGACATATGAGGAAGAGGCCATCTTTAAATCCCTGCATTTAGATATTATATATGGTCAATATGGGATCCTCTATGAAATTATTCTTGACGTGCTGTGATCGAATTACGATCCTAGAAAAAATCTTGGGCCTCATGTCGATGGCATCATAGGCTCCGTAAGTGCCAAGACTACAGAGCGAGTGATGAACCAACTCAAATATTTGTCTCTTAACCCTTTTGTAGCAGGAAAATCTATGGCTTCATATTCACCCACCCAGTCGACAAATTTACATTCCATGTAGTCGACAAACCCGAAAGATAACCGACAACCTAGAGGGAAGAAGAGGAAGAATTGTTATAGTAATCGCAAGGGTGGTAATAATAATAATGCTAATAAAAGAAAGGATGACCATAATAATGATAAATATTATAATAATTATGGTGAGGGAAATAAATAAAAGAGGAAGATGATTTTTTTCTGTAAGCTTTGCAAATAAGATCACCTTACCCACCTATGCCCCAAAATTGAGGAAGCCTCAGGGATCATAGCGCAACAGCCTGTTGTGTTGACTAATCCATTTCCACATGATCAAAATATGACCACGAGAGCCTCCAACACTAGAAATAAAATGATTGGGGGTCAAAATACCTCAACACATTGATGCAAGAGCATCTCTCCAACCCAACATCGTGCCAGCTAGACATCACATCAAGCAAGCATTCAAGGAAGGGAGAGGCACCAACCCTCTCATTTTAAATCTTAGAATGTAATTAAATGTTTGTAAGGATGGAAGAGCCAAAATCCATGTTGTTGTGTAGTCAAGAGATGATGTCACCTTTAATAGTTGACAGGCTGAATATCTAGATCTGATTCAGACTAGACAACCATTTAATGTAATTCAATGTAATTAGTGAGAGCTGAGACACAATTGCAGTTCGATCTTTTGAAACATTTGTATAGGCATTCTGAGATTAATACAAACAAATAAATTTTTCCTGCATATTGTATTGTGTGTGTTTATGAATGTCTTTTATGCTTTTATGTGCATATGTTGTAGATGTATGTTAGTTTCCATATGCAGGGATAGATATACTTCTCTATCTGTTTGTGAGTTTGTTGATTTCATTTTGGGTTCTTTGTGGCTTCATGCAATGGGTTGCATGACAGAGTACTGAGGGCTTTGTAAGCCAGTGCAAAGAGTTCACATCTGAGTTCTGTGGAATTCAGGAAAATATATGCTAGGAGGGTGCACCAGAGGAATCATAGACTCAAGGGAGAATCCTAAAGGTTTCTAAACATATTGGAGGGAAGACTGTGCATAGGAAGGAATAGAGGAAAGAAATATAATTGCTGAGGATTTTTTGAAGCTCTCCCAAGAGGGAATTGAGTGTGTGTAAGGAGTGCACGAAGGAAATCTGTTTCAAGTTCTGTGAGAAGAGAAGTGTCAAGGAGAGGACACTTACAGATTTATTGAATACTTTGTTAGCTTAGCAAGGAGTTCTTGAGAATAAGTTTCCAAGGGGGAAATTATATCCATTCGAGGAGCGAAAGGGACAGGGATCTTTGAGGTCTGAGCAGTTGAAGCTCAAGGAGGAAAACAGAGTTGTTGAACACTCTGGAGGAAGACCTATGCAAGGAGTGCACCAGGACAAAACTCAGGCGAAGTGTTGAAAAGACAACCATCAGAAGGCTAATCAAGCATAAGGAGCGCACAGATAAGAGAACTTGTTTTAAGTTCCAAATCTTAAGAGGAATAGTGCCTTTTGTACACAGAGTCCCAACAGAAAAGGAATGGTAGAATGAGACTCTTCAAAGTCCAAGACTTAGAAAAAGCTCAAGAGAGATTGCACTAGGAGTGTGCAGGTGTAGACTCACTCCATTTCCAAATCCCAGGAGGGATAACGTTTCCAAACGCAGATGAGACCCAATAGTCAGGATCGCAGAAGGACAATCAAAGGTCGAGACCTTTGAAGCATAAAAATCTTCCAAGTCTGGGAAGAAAGGTGACAAATCTCAGAAGGAGGAGATATGGACTGTTGGATCCAGAAAATGACATGTGGCGTGAGATCATGAACTCTAGGAGAAATAACTTCGAGAGAATTGCAAAGGAGGAGGTTGGGATTTGAGATCAATGAAGGCAGGAGTCTTGAGTGAAAAACAGTTGTAGATCTAAAAAAGGACATGTGGTGGAGATCCACACACGTCAAAGAATCAGGAATCAAGAAAGTCGAGGCAAGCTACCTCCAAAAGTACTGAAATGTGAAGTCTAGAAATCATCAGAACCGTCCATCGAAAGGGACACATGGAAGCCGATCAACATTTCGCTAACTCGTGACTCAGGGAAGTCAAAGGGAAAGTTTGATAAAACTCACGAAACATGAATTCATGACATCAAATATGGGTCGTTGATTGAGTCAGGTTGTGGGTCACATGAGAGGAGATAAGGGAGGAGCTAACATCCGTTAAGAACTTTTCGGCATTTTGGGAGTCAAGGAGTTAGGGTTAGCTCACTCATAAAGTCCCAACATGAAAAATCGTGATGCACCTTTTGTGTAGGTGTGCCGTCACAGTCTATGGTCATGGGGAGGCGAGACTCGTTCTTGGTGCTTAGTCACGCAAGATGAGTTTCACAAGAACCCGTGGATATTTGTTTCATGGGGTTCTAGTAGGGAACTGAAAGATCTAATACAACTCGTGGGAATTGAGCGATCCTTAGACCGAGAGGTCAGCAGACGCTACCGAGGCAGAGGTAGGGGGTCTGCATCAGGTGGTATCAGAGCATAGAATTTGTCTGCAGATCATAGGCAAGGGTAAGGATATAAAGGAGATAGTTTGATACCATCAGGTGGTATCAGAAGTTGAACTTCATCTGCATGGAGAAGGTGAAGGAAGACAAAGTTTTAGTTCTCTATGTGAAATATTGTTTAAAGGTGAGCAGTAATGGTAAACATCCAGGTGGGATGAGCTAGAAGAACCAGTTGTGTTCTTGAAGGTGGAAAAAGAATATTACTACTGAAGGCCATGGACGTGGTCAAAGAGAAGGCCTCAAGAAGAAATGAAATCTAGAGATGGATCTGGAGCTCATTGAGATAAGAGCACAAATGGAGAAGTTTGCATTTAAAATGCAGCAGGATGCAAAAATGCATTGGGTATATGAGTGGCCCATGAAGAAGAAGATGAAGTGGCTTGTTCAGAAATTGTTGGCCAGAGGACAACAAAAGTTGTTGAGAATGTGGTTGAGGTATGTTGAGAGCCTCATAGGTGAAGAAGATATGGTTCATATTTGTGAGCTAGAAACTGGAAAGAGTCTCAAAAAATGCCAGGTGGGAAATGAAGAAAGTTCATATTTCCAGGTGGGCAATGAGATTGGATCATTGGAGGATCTCATAGACTGCCAAGAGGGCAAGGCATAAATCCCATATTTCTAGGTGGGAAAGGGAGAGGAGATGATACTATCTAATAGTCTCATGAACTCAGAGGTGAGTTCATATCAGCAAGGAAAGTTGATGGAGGAGGACCGAAAATACATATTATGGTCATTGGGGGAAATAAGATATTCCTACCAAACAACCCAGTGGAGGCCAGGGAAGGTGTTGTAGATGAAACAACAGGAGAAGGATAGCCAACAGTGACTGTCATAGAGGAAGGAAAGAAGGAGAAGATGTTGATATCTTCCCCAGCAGAAGAAGAGCATGCAATTGAGGTACTCACTCCATGGGAGAAGGAGTTGAATATGTTGGAGGATTGGTTGAACAATCCAGAGCCCGTAGATGACTTCCATGAGAATACAATCATGCAGATTTTGGAAGAAGGGCATTTGAAAGAATTGCTCAGAAATTTCAGCCAGGAAGCTGAACAGATGCTGACTGTAGCCCTGAAGCCTGCAACAAAAGATGAATCAGAATTCCAGTCTGAGGAGAAGATGGGAGAAGATGGAGATGAACTAGCAGAAGCTAGTTTGTCATACGAAGAATTTGAGCAACAACTCAGTAATGAGACTGTAGAAATGGAGTTTTCAGTAGGGTGGAAAGCTAAAGCCACAGAAGATGGAGAAAACAGCAAGGGGGGCCAATATGATACACCCATTGATAAAGAGGAGTTGCAGTAGAACAAGAAGCATAAAGAGAGCCAACCACTAGAGAAGCTGGACAGGGATATAGAAGAGATAAGAAGGTTGATGTTGAGGTCAACAGCAGAAACTACCAGTGAGGAAAAGATGAGCGGAAGGAATCCCGCCATAGAAACAATGAAGAAGCAACAACAAAAAAGTAGTGGAGCAGATGGACAACTCCAAAGGATAGTTTGGGATCTAGGTGGATTTCAACAAATCTGGGAAGCTCATGAGCATGAGCTCATGAATTGTTTTTGCAACAGTGGAGTATGATGTAGGAGAATATCTCCAACCTAGCATCATGCCATCTAGACAACACATTAAGCACACATTCAAGGAAGGGAGAGGTGTTATCCCTCTCATTTTAAATTTTAAAATGTAATTAAATGTTTGTAAGGTTGGAAGAGCCAAAATCCATGTCGTTGTGCAATCAAGAGATTATGTCACCTTTAATGGCTGGCAGGCTGAAGATCTAGATCCAATTCGGACTAGATAGCCATTTAATGTAATTCAATGTAATTAATGAGAGTAGGTGAGATGGAGGGAAGAGCTTGAGGATTCCCCTTTTGTAAAAATATCTTTTGTATCTAAATTCGATTAGAACCAACATGTAGAGAAGATAAGAGAGAGCCAAGACTCTATTGCAGTCCAAGATTTTGTATTCTTTGTACAGGCATTCTGAGATTAATACAAACAAAGTAGTTTTTCCTGCATATTGTATTGTGTGTATTTATGAATGTATTTTATTCTTTTATGTGCATATGTTGTATATGTATGTTATTTTCCATATGAAGGGATAGATAGAATTCTCTATCTGTTTGTGAGTTTGTTGATTTCATTTTGGGTTCTTTGTGGCTTCATGCAAGGGGTTTCATGATAGAGTATTGAGGGATCTGTAAGCCAGTGAAAAGAGTGCACATTTGATTTCTATGGAATTTAGGCAAATACATGCTAAGAGGGCACACCAGAGAAATCATAGACTCAAGGGATAAGCCTCAAGGTTTCTGAACACCTTGGAGGTAAGACTGTGCATAGGAAGGCATAGAGGAAAGAAACAGAATTGCTAAGAATTCAGTGAAGCTCTCACAAGAGGGCATTGAGCCTGTGCAAGGAGTGCACGAAGTAACTCTGTTTCGAGTTCTTTAAGAAGAGAAGCGTCAAGGAGAGGAAACTTACAGAGTTACTGAATACTCTATTAGCTCAGCAAGGAGTGCTTGAGCATAAGTTTCCAAGGGGGCACTTATATCCCTTCGAGGAGAGAAAGGGACGGGTATCTTTGAGGTTTGAGTAGTTGAAGATCAAGGAGGAAAATAGAGTTTATGAAAACTCTAGAGGAATACCTGTGCAAGGAGTGCACTAGGACAACACTCGAGCGAAGTCTTGAAAAGACAACCATCAGGAGGCTAGTCAAGCATAAGGAGCATGCAAAGAAGAGAACTTGTTTTAAGTTCCAAAGCTCAAGAGGAATAGTGCCTTCTGTGCACAGAGTCCCAATAGAAAAGGAATGATAGGCCGAGACTCTTCGAAGTTCAATCCTCAGAAAAATATCAGAAGAGATTTCACTGGGAGTCTGTAGGCGTGGACTCACTCCATTTCCAAAGATCAAGAAGGATAATGTTTCCAAACGTAGACGAGACCCAATATTTGGGCTCAAAAAAGGACAATCGAAGGCTGAGACCTTTGAAGCATCAAAATCTTCCAATTCTGGGAAGAAAGGTGACAAAGCTCAGAAGGAGGAGATATGGACTGTTGGATCCAAAAAAGGACACATGGCGTGAGATCGTGAACTCCGGGAGAAATCACTCCGGGAAAATCATGAAGGAGGAGGTTGAGATTTGTGATCGTCAAAGTCAGGAGTCCTAGGAAGATGAAAACCATAGATCTGAAAGAGGACTGGTGGCAGAGATCCACACACATCGGAGAATCAGGAATCTGGAGAAATGGAGGAAGCTACCTCCAAAATTCCAAAAAGATGAAGTCCCAAAATCATCAGGACCATCTATTGGATGGGACGCATGGTAGTCGATCATCATTTCACTCACTCATGACTCAGGGAAGTCAAAGGGAAAGTTCACGAAAACTCACAAAACATGAATTCACGACATCAAATCTGGGTTGTTGATCGTGTCAGGCTATGGGTTATTGATCTGAAGCATTGAAATTTCGACATTTTGGGAGTCGAGAGGATATAGGTGAATCAAATCGAGAGTTCCTGATACACAAAATCCCGACGCGCTCAAAGAGTTGAGCCCTCAGTCATGATGAATGGTCACATGAGCGGAGATAAGGGAGGATCTAACATCTGTTAAGCACTTTTTGACATTTCGGGAGTCTAGGAGTCAAAGTTGTCTCACTCATAAAGTCTCGACACGTGAAATCACGACAAACCTTTTGTGTAGGAATGTGGTCATAGCTCGTGGTTTTGGGAAGGCAAGGCTCATGCTTGGTGCTTAGTCATACAATATGAGTTTCACAAGGACCTGTGGATATTTTTTTTGTGGGGTTCCAATAGGGAACTGAAAGAGCTAATCCAACTCATGGGAATTGAGTGATCCTTAGACCGAGAGGTCAGTGCACCCTGTCGAGGCAGCGGTAGGGGGTCTGCATCACACATGACGATGGCCATCAATTCATCAATATGGTTCGATACGAGGTTAGTGTATCCACTAGGACTCACAATTATGGTTCTTCACAACCTGTTGTAGGTCTAGAGCCTCCTCCTGCAGAAACACTTTTGCAGATTGATAAGCCTAAACCTTTGCCTCACATTCCTAAAGGAGTTCTTAAGTGATCTTCTCACAATCCTAATTCCATAGAAATGAAAAATTACTCAATTTTTGAGTATTTTGGCCGAACATCGTGCACGATGTCAGATTTGGAGGTCCAACATAGAGGAATTCCTTGCTATCTGCATTGGGAGATATAGACCCGAGTGGATCAAAGGTTATCAAGTTTGATGTTGCAGATGTCAAGCCTCACTTGCCTTACCATGCAACCTTTCAAATCCATGTGGAGGGTATGAATATCACCATCAAATGTATTGTCATTGATGAAGGTTCTTCAACATCCGTAATGTCTCTATCTTGTTGGGAATCCATTGTCTCTCCACCGCTTTCTCAATCCATGACCATTTTAAATAAATTCGATGGGCGTTCTTTCAGACCCCATGGTATCCTTCCCACTTTCCTGGTCCCATTAGGTGGTAATACTATGGAGGTCAAAGTTAAGGTGGTTGATGCACTCCTCGGCTACAATATTTTACTGGGGTGTAATTGGACATACGCTATGAAAATCATTGTGTCATTGTTATTCCACATTTTATGCTTTCCTCACGAAGGGAGTATTGTGATGATCAACCAATTGTATTTTGTGCATCATAGTTATTCTTCATCGGTGGGACCTTTGATCCCCATTATTGATAATTATTAGCAGGAAAATGAAAAATTTGGTGTCAGAATGTATTCATCCTTGATGAAAACTTTTAATTTATCGACACAAATCTCATACATTAATACCATCTCCAATGAGTCTTCATCACCATTGAGCTTCGTTCCATTCTGAACTTCATATATTAATGACCCATGGACCCTACCTTCTCCTTATATGTCATACAAATGTCACTCGCACATCAGGATGGTGATGCCACTGTCTGCAGTATAAATTGCATATAAGGTTATACAAGAAGCTACTACAGACCTAAATCCTTCCTCCTCGCAAATGAAAGAGGTGGATCCTTCCTTAGAGCCCATATGGGATCCACTCTCATTTAGTTCACATAATGAACTCAAAAATACTTTACTCTCATATGAAGCCATATTAGAGGACATGTAAGGTCCCGATAGGCCTTGGGACGACCTTCATCATAGATCTTATTTTCTCCAGGAGCTTGAGAAGATTGAAAAGGATGATTTTAGGTCCACCCTGAGTGAGATGGTTGGTCACACTATGGTTCTATTAGATATGCATGGTATATATTTTGAAGGAAACATGATGAATATTTCCCCTAATTTCGATCGAAATCTCTAAAACCCATGGTAAGATAAAAAAATGTATATATCGGTGCAGATTGCTTGCCTGAAGAAATTCATATTTACATTGATATATTTAAGTAATTTCGAGATGTATTTTATTGGTCATATGAAGAGATGTCAGGGATAGAACCCAACATTTTCAAACATGAAATTAAAACTTATTTGAATGTTAATCCTGTTTGACAAATACTTAGGGCTATGAATCCTAGGAAGGCCATTGTTATTAAGGTAGAGGTGGAGAAGTTGCTTAACGTTGGCTTCATCTACCTGGTTCCCTGCACTGAATGGGTTTACAATCCCATTCCCATGGATAAAAAGTAGAGAGCCATCCATTCATGTATGGATTTTAGGGACTTGAATAAATCTTGTCCTAAAGATAACTTCCCCACTCCCTTTATTGATCAGATAATTGATGTGTGTGGGAAGCAAATTCTTTTCTTTTATGGATGGATTTTCAGGTTACAATCAAATTCAAATTAAACCTGATGATCAACATAAGATGGAGTTCATTTTTTCTTAGGGTACATTTGTGTACTGGAAGATTCCTTTATGATCTGAAAATGAAAAGGCTTGAGTCTCTTAAAAATTGCAAGTGTAATTTGTATGTGCTTGGGCAATAGGATCAAGTTGCAAAAACATTAAACTTAATGAGTTTTTACTTAAACATGAGAAGCATAAACATGCATAAAAACCATCAAATTAAAAACATTAACACAACAAAATTATAAACTAGTTCACCCCTCTCTTGGGCTACATCTCCTGGTCCATCTTCCAATGGATCATTTTCATTAATTCTCAAAGTTTCAAAATCAATGGTTTACTATTGGTTGTGGAGCCTGATTTTCTTCTTGATTCAGAGGTCTTGTGTTTTCCAGCCATGTTTATACCCCATGAAGACTTTACACCCCATAAGTATGTACACTCTTCCACGCGGGGGAGTGTAGAGGGGGGTACCCCCTCTGCGGGATCCAAGGGGGCTATTCCCTTGGCTTGGGGGATCAGGGGCAAAGCCCCCGAAGGAAATTTTTCCTTGTAAATGTATATTGTAATTTCATTGTAAATCTGGACCATTCATTATAAGGTCACAGATCTAATGGTAGAAATTATGTCAGGGTTTTTTTCCCTAGAAGGAAACCCTCTGTTATGAGGGAAATGTATTGTGGCTATGCAACATAGCGAATATTGTATTCTGAGACGAGAGACTGTGAGAGAAATAAGAGGAAGTATATGGTTCAAACTTAAATACGACCTTTCTCTGCACTGCTGATATACGACCCTTTCTCTGCACTGCTGATATTTGGTTCAAACTTAAATAAAATGTGAGAAGTATATGGTTAAGAACCAATACATAGGCAGGTTTTTGGCCTGACCTATGCAGAGACTATGCCATGCTAGAGGTTCCGAGTTCGACCCCCATAGACTCCAACAAATTTTTACATCATAAATCAATGACGAGGTGCCATGTGGAGGCGCCTGGTTGGGCCACGTGGAACCTTCCCATTTGTCCACCTATATTCCACGTGTCAGCATTAGATAGATCTACATCACCCTTTCAAAATCAAATTTCCATTTCAGCACCTGCCACATGTCATTACAATCCCCCTACCACATCAACACCTAATAACTCAACACCTACCACATGTTAGGACGGTCCCATGCCAAGTCAGTAGCACTTTCTACACAACCATACTATATGGACTGTATAGACTATACAATCAACATTTTTTTGCATGTTTGGAAAAGGATATTGAACACGATATCTCTTGCATACTATGTATGTTAGATCATGTTCAATTTTCATTAGGATTGTGAGGATGAGTTCTACGCACGAGTCTGTTTTCGAGCAATTATGAGAACTTTTATTTTTTAGCATATTTTGATCCCCTGGATCACTCCTCCCCATTGGGAATCTTTTGGACCTCCAAAATACTACTTTCAGTCTATTTGAAGATGAGGGTATAGTTCCCTCACCTTTCCAACCTCAATCCATTTTGATTTTTTTAGATTTGTTACTTTAAGACCAACACGAAGGTATTCCACATTCCCTTTTTTTGAAGTTCTCATCCTCCTGTCAAGGATAGTATCCTCATGCAATTCTGAAATATATTCTGGTGAGAAATACTCTATGGCGGGGATATGAACATGCTCTCCTTGATCATCAATCAAATGAGGCTAATACAATCTCAAATTCTCAACATTAACAACTACATACATTTTCATATAAGGAGGCAAATCCAAATGGAAGGCATTGTTACCAATATTTTCAAGAATCTTGAAAGGTCCATATCTAATTGGTTTCATTTTTTTACCTTCTCCTTTAAGCCTCTCCTTGCTAATGTAAATCCAAACTTCATCTCCAACTTGGAAACTATGATCAACACGATGCTTTTCATGTCTTTTCTTATACTTGGCTTGTCTCTTTTTCAACTATTCTTGTAGCATTTGATGCACTAACTGAATTTGTTCAATGAACTTATTTTCTCTGTCAATTTCATAATGACCATCAATAGAAACATATTTCCAAAAGAGATTTTGGAAAATAACCAAACATGCCTCAAATGGAGATGTTTGAGTCGAAGAGTGCTTAGCCCAGTTGTAAGCATGTTAAATGTAGTGTAAGTGCTCATCCATGTTACACGTCAAAATTACTCAGTTGGATAAGTGTCGCATGTTCCTCTCAATTGTTGTAAGTGTCACATCTTCCTTACAACTTTC
>SNQJ01S0144570.1:0-14263 GCA_010110895.2 Picea sitchensis
GAGAGAAAAGGAGAGAGAGAGTGTTGGTTCCTTTTGGTCACTTGGTTGAGAAAAAAAAGGACCCTCAAGTGCCTTGTTGGACTAGAAAGACAGTAAATAATGAAGAAAATAACCAAGAAATGAAAACAAACTAAGCACATGTAAATTATAAAAGATGCATGAAATTATTAGAAGAGATAACTACCCAAATGACAAGTGATATTTGAATTGAGAAAACCAAAGGAGAAAAGTGGGACTATGGATCCTGTAACACCCTGTTTCCCCGAGCTTGTAATTATAACTATATTGGCCAAGGAACTATGGCGAACTTGAAAGTGTGAATGTTTGATTTGATAGACCTTTTTTTAAAACGTTGATGAATGTAAATTATGTTATTTTAATAGGAAATGGATACGTGTTGCATGACTATTGAAAAAGGGACATGGTAAGAAGAGACCATGAATGCTATGAAAAGGTTGTGGAGGGGACCCATAATGGTTGTGTTAACCTCCACCGAACCAGTACCTTTCTAGATTTAATTGCTCAGATCAGAACAACCCTCTGACCCAGGAATGAATTACAGTCAGGATGGTAGGTGGGAAGACCTCCTGAAGAGTTAACGAGGGGATGGGGAAGACTGCCCATCCATAAGGCTTTCAGACCTGACCATGGAGTGGGAATTCGAGCCACACACAATCTTGAAAAGGAAGTCAAGAAAGGAAGCGTGGTGGGGGTAGAGGAAGACTGGCGAAGAGTGGAGAGATGAGAGCCAAAGCTCTCGGGTCCAGGAGATGACTAGATGGGAGTGACTTCTGATCACAAAAAAATAGAGACTGAGCCAGGAGAAGGAGAGTAACATTCATCCCTATCTATATCTGCATTGGGAGAAGGAGAGTAAACTTCTTCCCTATATATTTTTGTATTGGGAGAAGGAGAGTAACCTTCATCCCTAACTTCCATTGAGCTGGAAGGAAGAGATTGAATCTCAAAGAATCGTGGTCTAAGCTCGGGGATGGCTAGTGATAAATTCATTGGGAATGACTAAGCCTATGGTTGGGTGGAAACAAGCACCCCTTTTAGCAGTCGGATCACACCTTATGGTTATGATAGGTTCTTTCATGACTTGTGCTTTGAATTGGAATTAATGGATGCATGCATGTATTTATATGTCTATAAATGGTTTCTGTATTAAATGATTAAGTTATGAGTATACATTCGTTCCATTGTGAACATATATTTCTGTTTGATTTTCCATATTCTCTCATTCAATCCTCAGAGGTGGTTTCTCCAGGGAACTACATCACCATTCCTGAGTCGGAGCATGCCTCTTGGCATAGCTACCATTTGGTAACATCACGAGTTTACCTTTCCTTGACTAAGAGATTAAAGCTCCGTGACTTAGGAAGGAGTCTCCTTCAAACCATTAGTCTAGGATACTTTTAACTCACACCTAATCCCTTAACCAAAAACCCTCCTAAGAGCGAGGATTATAGCCCAAGAGATATTTGAAGACCCATGTGACCTTGGTCTAGGAACCTTGTAAAAAAAGGAGTTAGCTCATGAAGGTTTCAGAACCTTGGAATTCAAAGCTCTGAGATGTCAAATTGTATGATATTCTAGTTACCCAAACCACCGATGTCTTAAGAATATGACAACGAAGATGGAAGTGAGTCACTTAAAAGGATGAGATGCCATATCGGTCATCATATTGACTTGAACACTCACTGGGGTTAATGAATCAAACACCAGCTGCTCGATTAAATCGATGGCTTGGAATCATTGCGAAATGAGAAGGTGAAATTAGTGGACATGCTAGTTCACGACCCTTAATCAACCCACATCGTTGACCTCGTTAGGAATGGGATATCAACGAATAGGATTTGTCTAGAGTCGAGTGATCATTTCCGAGATTGTGTAGGCTGAATCCCACAATCATTGTGAACCGTCGATCTATGAACAAAGATCAAGGGTGGGGAATCCCTGCAGAGTGGGAAGGTGAAAGTAGAATACGCGTTAGTTCGCAGCTCGCAATTCACTAATGTCGTTGATCTCATGAGGTTGAAATATCAAAAACTCTGGTTCGACCAAGTTGGGCAAGTACTTTCCAGATTGCAGAGGTTGATCTCCCTGATAAAGAGCATGCATGTTGGAGCCCCACAATTATTGTGAACCATCGATCGACAGACACCTCATTATTGGTCCGATCATGACCACCAGACCTTGAACAATTTCTATAGGGATGGTCGTGAGCCCTTAGGAAATCCACAGAGTAACATATTCCTTCGTTATCGTCGGTCTGAGGGAATTGAAAAGATCAAAAGAGATAACATTTTCAAGAGCAAAGGCAAGACCCAAGATAGACGAGCTCGTAGGAGGAATGAGGGCTGAGGCCTTTGAACATCCACAAAACTCTTCCAAGTCAGAATAAGTCAGAAGGTCAGTAGGAGTAGGGACAAAAACTGTCAGATCAGTTGTGGGGAGAATCCTATACCATTAGATCAGTGTCCAGGGAAGAAGAGGAGAAGCATTGGGAAGGAACATATCCTGATCGTCAGATCTAAGCACAGAAGGATGATAGTTGTTCGATCTAAGGTAAAGTGCATGAGTTTTAACCTTTTTGTGCACAGGAGGTTTGACTGGCCAAAGTCCCGAAGTGAATTGGGATCATTCATCACCAAGAGGGACATGTGGCGCAAGATCCACAACTCCTGAGTGAGAGTTTATGGTCAAGGAGAGAGCGGAATCATCGAAGACCCGAAGTAGGTCCTAGTATTTGATCGCTAAGAGGGGTACGTGTCAATAGATCAGAGTCTCTGGGTGATTTCACTTCATAAGAAATGAGTGCGTAGAAGCTTGAAACTTCCGAAGTCCAAAGACCCAAAGTAATTATCAACCATCTGATTCAAGGAGGATACACAACATAAATCCACATACTTCGGGGAAAAGTGAAGTTTGATAATTAAAAGGTATGAAGCTTGAAGACCTAAAGAGAATCTGTATCATCAGATCCAGAGGGCACATGGTGACAAATTGTGAACTTCGGGAGAAAACATTTTGATAGAACGCAAAGGAGAATATTTTGAAATCGCTGAACCCCGAACTATCAAAGCGGACGATAGCCATCGATTTGAGGTGGACGTGTGGCACCCGATCTAGAACTTTGGGTACAAAATACTCCGGAGGAATGTAGAGGGTGAAAGTGCCGAAGTCCTGAAGTAGAATCTCAACCTTTGATCGAGAGGGCAGCTAAGCGTCGTTGATCTGGTCTTGATTGAAAAGTGTCAAAGTCCTGAAGAGGACCAATACCATTTATTTGGAGAGAACGCATGTAAAACGATCTACCAGTCCAGGAGAAATCACTTTGGAAGAAAGAGAAGGTAATAAATAAAGAACTCCCAAAGGCCCAGAGAGCCGAAGTTCATCTGAACCGTACGTTTGCGAGGGATAGGTATCAATAGATATTCCACTTCGGGAGATAGCCACTGCAGAGAAAGAAAGGCTTGAGAGTTGAAAACTCTGAACACCGAGTCCCTAAAAAAATCACGTCCGTTGATTTAAAAAGGGGGTAGACCTAAGTCATTAGTTCAGAAGTACTGTCAAGATTATGTGATCAAAGGTCATATTGAATTGTGGGGATAGAATGTGCTTAGAATTTAAAGGTTAGAGGGTAGGCCACAATTGGAACCAAGGTATTGAGAAAGAGACACGTGTTGGCTCATGGTGAATTGCAGGGAGAAACATGGTTGGACTCAAACCACCCTTGTTTGCGCCTACAATCACATGATTGACGTTCAAACATAACCCACGGTCATATACGATGGTCGTTAAATAAAATTAAAAAGGGGGATAGTCCCCTGAATTTCTGAATTAGAGACCATGGAGAGATAGGATTTGTTCCTGTAAGGATAAAATTTTTTTACGCCCCACCATGGGTGTGTTACAAATTGGTATCAGAGCATGGTTACAACACTTGGCCTACTTGAGCTCATGGACGATTCACTCAAAAACCATATTTAGAGTACTTTTAAGAGTAACGCCCTATCTTGCCTCCTTCTTAAAGAGTCTGGTTAAAATTTTTATTGAGGAAAGGAATGAAATGTTCTACTATGTGTGTGCATTCAATAAATTTGAACCATGTATTGTTCATAACCTGTTAGCTAACAATAAGTGTTTTTGTTAGCACTCTAGCAGCCGATAATTCATGGGAAAACTTCAAGACTAAATGATGGTGATGTGTCATGAAGTGGGGTATGGATCCCACAATAGAGAAGAAGAATCTGATGAAATGAGGGCAGTGTAAACCTCTCTAGATATGGCTGAAACTGTAAGGAGCCTTAGGGTTGAATTACAGAGTTGCAAGGCTGACAACGAGAGACTAATAAAGGAGCAAGAAAAACAAACAAAAATTAACGCAGTCTTGTTGCAGAGCTTATCTGACATACAGAGGCAACTGCAACATGAACCCACAACAATTCATATGGGCCGACGACATGAGAAGAGAAGTCAAAATCCACCCGAGATTTGAAAACATGACCACACTAGGAGAAGTACCTCAAAGAAGGCCCAACCTGGAGGTAGGGGATACTCATCGACAAAGTCCTCTGGAAAGAAAGTTGGCAAGTTTGAAGGATCTTCTAGTAGTAGAGTGAGCTCACATTCTTGAAGGGAAGGAAATAAGCAGAATTGTTCCAAAAATCATGATCCTGAAGAGTTCAAGAAAGCCAAACCACCCTCTTTCAATGGAGAGATTAAGAAGGGAGAAGAGGATTCAACTTGGCTACTCGGTTTAAAGAAGTACTTTAGAGTCCATGATTACTCTAAAAACTTGAAGGCTTGAATAGCCATCTTCAACCTAAATGGAAAGAATTCCATTTTGTGGGAAGACCTTAGGAATGGGAAAGGAGTCCATGCGAAGGACTTGTCATGGAAGCATTTTGATAAATACTAGAGGAAGCAATATCTGTTAGAGAAATATATGGATGGGAATACTAAGGAGTTCTATGAACTCAGGTTGGGTCAACTCACCATAGATTAATATGTCAATAAATTCCTTGAGCTACTGAGGTATGTACCCTACATAAAGGATGAGAAGGTAAAAATGCAACGATTTATTAGTGGATTACCTCAAACCTACCAGGAAAGGATTGAGTTTGACCAACCAAAGACCTTAGAAGAAACCATCTGGAAGGTGAGGTATTGTTATGAACAGTTCGATAATAAGACAAGACCTCATGAAGACTGGAATAAGAGGAGTAGCTCGGGATTCAAGAAGAAGGGATTTAAATCCTCAAGATTTAAGAATTATGGAAAGGGTTATAAGATGAACCTTCCTACTAGAAGTGTGTATCAACAAAATTTCACCTCTCAAAGTGGAAATAAACCTTTTAAGATAGTCCCAGGAAAGACCGATAACCTAAATAAAGAACCCTTAAAATGATGGGGTTGTGGAGAAGATCATCGGTTGAGGGACTATCCACACAGAAAATAGAACAATAAGAGAGTCTACAATATCCAAGAATCTACCACCATCAATGATGTGGCTAGGAGCATGCCACAAATCTATGCAGCCTTGGAAAATAATCAAGCTGACCACCAAGCTTCAGTAGTGGAGATGGAAGGTATGATCGCCAACCATATAGTTTCTATTTTAATTGACCCTGGTTCTAATTTGAGTTATGTGGCCCCTTAGACTATTGATAATTAAAATATACAACCAGTTAGACATGTTAAGCTGTGGTTTGTACGACTAGCCATTGGGACTAGAAGGAAAGTGGCATAGGTCATAACAGTTTTCCAATTCATCATGGGTGGATTTCCCACCCGAACAACCCTTAACATACTTCCCTTGGGGTCTTATGACTTTTTGATTGGTATGGAATGGTTGGATGCTTATAAAACTAAGTTGGATTGTTACCATAAAACTTTATAATGTGCAAATGAAGAAGGGGGAAAGATAACCCTCCAAGGGATTCAAAAGCCTATCTCAGTAAGACAAATATCAACTCTTCAAATGAAAAATTATTACAGAAAGGGATGCCCTCTAAATGAAATACATGTGTTGGAATATGTTGAGGACGAAAAACCAAACCTAATAGACCACCCCATATTAAGAGAATACAAGGACGTATTCCCAGAAGAGGTACCAGGTCTACCTCTGAGAAGGGATATTGAATTCTTGATAGAACTTGCACCAGGAGCAGTGCCAACATCTAGAACACCATATAGGATGAGTATGCTAGAACTGGTTGAGATCAAGATACAACTAAAAGAGATGATGGAAAAAGGCTACATCTGAACCAATGTATCTCTGTGGGGAGAAACTTTCTTATTTTTGAAAAAGAAATATGGCATATTCTGATTATGCATAGATTACATACAACTCAATAAGACAACCATAAAGAAAAAGTACCCCTTACCAAGAATTGATGACTTATTCGACCAATTGGGAGGTGCTTCCATTTTTTAGAATATCGACTTAAGTTCTAGATACCATCAATTCCGAATTAAGGATGAAAACATCCACAAAACATCTTTCAGGATGAGGTATGGTCACTATGAATTTGTGGTGGTGCCATTTGGGTTAACCAATTCCACTGCCAGTTTTATGTGCTTAATTAATAATGTACTCAACAAATTTCTGGACAAATTTGTATTGGTTTTCATTGATGATATCCTAATATACTCCAAGAATAGAGAGGAGAACGAAGAACATCTTAGACTCATACATCTACGCTAAGTTTAGCAAGTGCGAGTTTTTCCAGAAGCAAGTCCATTACTTAGGCCATGTTATTTCTAAGCAAGGGGTGGCAGTAGACCCTAACAAGATCAGATCTATTATGGAATGGCCTACCCCAAAGGATGTATCTGATATCAGATCCTTTATGGGATTAGTAGGATACTATAGAAGGTTCATAAAAGGGTTTTCTAAGATTGGTTTCCCAATCACTACCCTTCAGAAAAAAAAGGGAGTTAAATTCACTTGGACATCAAAATGTGAAGAAATATTTTAGGAAATGAAATACCTCCTGACCCAGGCACCCATGATGAATATTGCAGACTCAGATAATGATTTCCTCGTGTGTATAGATTCCTGTAAGTAAGGAATCATAGGAGTCCTTATGCAAGAGGGACGTGTAATTTTCTACACATCCAGGAAATTAAATGAGAATGAGATCAATTATGTGACCCATGACCTAGAGCTAGCTGCCATAGTACATAATTTAAAAATGTGGAGGCACTACCTCTTGGGTAGGAGATTTGTGCTTATGAAAAACCATTATGGGTTGAGGCATTTGTTTGATCAACCAAAACTCAATTCCAGGAAAGCTAGGTGGATGACTCTCCTTAGTGAGTTTGATTTTGAAATCAAACACATCAAAGGAAAGGAAAATAGGGTGGATGATGCCCTTAGCAGAAGTATAAAAAAAATTCATACGACAACGGTAAGCACCTGTGAAACAGATGCCAGGTAATGAGTCAATAATTCACAAGAAATAGACACATTATTCAAGACCGTGACCTCATACCTAAGGCAATATCCTACATGGATAAAGTATGAAGGCTACCATATGCTCGAGGAAGGCCTGCTGACTTACAAAAATAGATTGTATATTCCAAACTGTGATGACTTGAAGAGGTTCATAATGAATGAACTACACAAGATACCATATACTGGTCACCCAAGATATCAGAAAATGATCACGACTTCTAGGAAACAATTCTATTAGCCTGGATTGAAGAAAGACATAGCTAACTATCTAGCTAAGTGCCTAGAATGCCAGCAAGTTAAGGCAAAGAACCAACATCCAACAAGATTGTTACAACCCCTACCAATCCCAGAATGGAAATGCGAAACCATCTCCATGGATTTCATCATCGGATTACCAAAGTCGACCAAGCAAAATTATGCTATTATGGTTGTGGTGGAAAAACTGAGTAAGTATGCTCATTTCATCTCTGTCAAGTCAACTTGCAAGGCAATAGATATTTACAACATATTCATGAAGGATATATTCAGACTGAATGGCATGCCCAAGGAAATTGTATCTGACAGAGAAACCAAATTTACTTCAAGATTTTGGAAATCCCTAATGGTTGGTTTTGAGACTAAATTATTGTTCAACACAACCTATCACCCTCAAATTGATGGACAAACAGAAAGAGTGAATCAAATAGTAGAGGACATGCTAAGGATGCATGTAATGCATCATCCTAAGGAGTGGGAAGACTACCTACCATTGGTAGAGTTTGCCTACAACAAGGGTTATCGAGAATCCTTGAAGATGAGCCCTTTTGAAGCCCTCTATGGTAGACAATGCAAGATTCCAATCAGCTGGATTAATCCAGTAGAAAAAATTACAATCAGACCCGACATGCTGAAATAAATGGAACAACAAGTGATCTAGATAAGGAAAAATTTGAAGATTTCTCAGGATCGATAGAAAAGCTATGCTGACAGAAAGAGAACTCACAGAGAGTTCAAGATAGGAGACCATGTCTATCTTCGAGTTAGACCCAGGAAGAGTTCCCTAAGAATGGGAGCTTGTGCCAAAATGGCTCCTCGGTATTGTGGACCCTTTGAAGTCTTATATAGAGTGGGACCTATAGCCTATAGGCTAGCACTCCCTCCCACAGTAAAGGCACATAATGTTTTCCATGTTTCATTATTGAAGAAATATGTACATGATTCTAATCATATAATTGACTGGTTTGTGATCCAGGTGGAGACGGAGGGAGAATTCCTTCCAGAACCTCAATTCATATTAGATAGGAAGAAAATGTCACTTAGGAACCGAACCATTGCACAGGTCAAGGTGCAGTGGAAACACTTTGGACCAGATGAGGCTATGTGGGAAATCGAGGATGCCATGAGACAAGCATATCCAATTTTGTTTACTCCTATATGTACATATCTGGTTGACATATAGAACATCGAGGACAATGTTAATTTAAGGGGGAGGGAATTGTAACACCATGTTTCCCCCAGTTTGTAACTATAACTATAATGGCCAAGGAACTATGACAAACTTGAAAGTGTGAATGTTTGATTTGATGGACCTTTGTTTAAGAGGTCGATGAATGCAAATTCTGTTATTTTAATAGAAAATCGATACGTTTTGCATGAATGTTGAAAAGGGGACGTGCTAAGAAGAGACCACAAATGCTATGAAAAGGTGGTGGAGGGGACCCAAAATGGTTGCGTTAACCTCCGCCGAACCAATACCTTGCTGGATTTAATTTCTCATATCAGAACATCCTCAGTCAGGCTAGTAGGTGGGAAGACCTCCTCAAGAGTTAATGAGGGGATGGGGTAGACCTCCCATCTGTAAGGCTTCCAGAATTGACCACATACTGGGAATTTGAGCCACACGTAAAATAAAGGAAGCGTGGTGGGGGTAGAGGAAGACCGACGAAGAGTTCAGAGACGAGCGCCGAAGCTCTCGGGTCCAGAAGAGGACTTAATGGGAGTGAGTTCTGATCACAGAAAAATAGAGACTGAGCTGAGAGAAGAAGAGTAAAATTCTTCCCTATCTATCTCTGCGTTGGGAGTAGAGTAACCTTCATCCCTATCTATTTCTATATTGGGATAAGGAGAGTAACCTTCACCCCTAATTTTTGTTGAGATGGAAGGAAGAGATTGAATCTCAAAGCATCGAGGTCTAAGCTTGGGTGTGGCCAGTGATAAATCCATTGGGAGTTACTGAGGCTATGGTTGGGTGGAAATGAGGACCGCTTTCAATAGTCACATCACACCTTATGGTTATGATAAGTGCTTTCATGACTTGTTCTTTGAATTGGAATTAATGGCTGGATGCGTGTATTTATATGTCTACAAATGGTTTCTGTATTAAATGATTAAGTTAAGAGTATACATTCATTCCATTGCGAACATATACTTCTGTTTGATTTTCCATATGCTCTTGTTCAATCCTCAGAGGTGCTTTCTCCAGGGAACTACATCACCATTCCAGAGTCGGAGCATGCCTCTTGTCATACCTACCATTTGGTAACCTCACAATTTTACCTTGCCTTGACTCATAGCTTAAATCTCCGTGAGTTAGGAAGGAGTCTCCTTCAAACCAGTAGTCTAGGATACTTTGAACTCATGCCTAATCCCTTAACCAAAAACCCAACTAAGAGCGGGGATTATAGCCCAAGATCTATCTGAAGACCCACGTGACCTGGGTCTAGGAACCCTATGAAAAAAAGGAGTTATCTCATGAAGGTTTTAGAACCTTGGAACTCTAAGCTCTGAGATGTCAAATTGTATGATAGTCCAGTTACCTGAACCACCGATGACTTAAGAATCTGACAACAGATATGGAAGCGAGCCATTTAAAGGGAGGAGAGGCCATCCCAGTCGTCATATCAACTTGAAAAGTAACTGAGGTTAATGAATCAAACACCAACCACTCGATTAAATCAATGGTTGGGAATCATTGCAGAATGCGAAGGTGAAATTAACGGACATGCTAGTTCATGACCCTTAATCAACCCATGTCGTTGAACTCGTCAGGAATGGTAGATCAACGACTAGGATTTGTCTAGAGTCGATTGAGCATTTCCTAGATTGTAGAGACTGAATCTTGAAATCATTGTGAATGGTCGATCTATGAACGAATATCGAGGGTGGGGAATCACTGTGGAGCGTAGAGGTGAAAGTAGAAGACACGGTAGTTCGCAGCCCACAATTCACCAATGTCGTTGATCTCGTCAGGTTGGAATATCAATGACTCTGGTTCAAACAAGTTGGGAGAGTACTTTCCAGATTGTAGAGGTTGAGCTCCCTGATAAAGAGCATGCATGTTGGATCCCTACAATTATTGTGAATCGTTGATTGGCGAGCACCTTGGTATTGGTTCGATCACGATCGCCATACCTTGAAAATTTGTGAGAGGGATGGCCGTGAGCCCTTAGGAAATCCACAGAGTAATGGTTTTCTTTGGTATCATCGGTTTGAGATAATAAAAAATATCATAAGAGATAACATTTTCAAGAGAAAAGGTGAGACCCAAGATAACCAAGGTCGTAGGAGGAACGAGGGTTGAGGCCTTTGAACGTCCAAAAAAATCTTCCAAGTCAAAAGAAGTCAGAAGCTAAGGAGGAGGAGAGAAATTAGCTGTCATATCAGTTGTGGGGAGAAACCTAGACCGTTAGATCAATGTCAAGGGAAGCAGAGGGGAAGCACTAGGAAGGAATAGATCTTGACCACTTGATTTGAGCATAGAGGGATGATAGTTGTTTGACCTAAGGTAAAGTGCAATAGTTTTAACCTTTGTGTGCATAGGAGGTTCGAATGGCCAAAGTACCAAATTCCTGAAGTGAATTGGGACCAATCATTTCCAAGAGGGACAGATGGCGCAAGATCCACAACTCCTGAGAGAGATTTTTTGGTCAAGGATAGAGCAAAATCGCCGAAGACCGAAGTAGGTCTTGGTCGTTGATCACCAGGAGGGGTATGTGTCAATAGATCAGAGTCTTCGGGAAATTTCACCTCAGAATAAATGAGTGCATAGAATCTTGAAACTTCCTAATCTTGAAGACCCGAAGTAATTCTCAACCATCCAATTCAAGGGGGATAGGCGATAGAAATCCGCATACTTCGAGGAAAAGTAAAGTTTGAGAATTAAAAGGTCTGAAGCTTGAAGACCTGAAGAGAATCTGGATGGTCAGATCCAGAGGGCATGTGGCGACATATCTTGAACTCTGGGNTTTGAAATCACCGAACCCCAAACCGTCGAAGAGGCCGAGAGCTTTCGATTTGAGGTGGACGCATGGTGCCCTTTCTAGAACTTCGGGTATGGAATGTTTCATAGGAAAGTAAAGGGTGAAAGTGCCAAATTCCTGAGGTAGAATCTCAACCATTGATCGAGAGGGGATTTGAGGGTCATTGATCTTGTCTTGATTGGAAAGTTTCGAAGTCCCGAAGAGGACCAAGACTGTTGATTTGGAGAGGACGCATGGAAAACGATCTTCCACTCCAGGAGAAATCACTCTGGAATAAAGAGAAGGTAATAAACAAATAACTCCCAAAGGCTAGAGAGCTAGATTTCATCTGAAACATCTGTTTGCAAGGGATAGGTGTCAGTAGATATTCCACTTCGGGAGATATCCACTGCAGAGAAAGCAAGGTTTGAGAGTTGAAAACTCCAAACACCGAAGTCCTGAAGAAAATCACATCCGTTGATTTAAAAAGGGGGCAGACCTAAGCTGTCAGTTCAGAAGTACTGTCAAGATCATGAGATCAAAGGTCACGTTGAATTTCAGGGATAGAAATTTTTCAGACTTTAAAGGTTAGATGGATGGCCACAATCAGAACCATGGTATTGAGAAAGAGACACGTGGTGGCTCATGGTGAATTGCGGGGAGAAAAGTGGTTGGAATCAAACCACCCTTTTTCTCACTCGCAATCATGTGAATGGATTTTGATCATAACCCACAATCATATACGATGGTCGCCAAAGAAAAGTAAAAAGGGTGTTAGTCCCCCAACTTTTAAAATTAGAGACCATGGAGAGACAGGATTTGTTCCTGTAAGGAGAACAAAATTTTTATGCCCCACCATGGGTGTGTTACAGATCCCCTATTCCACCTTGGTAGGGCTCTTGAGTCCCCCAAAAATATAACTTGACCCTCCTGTCTAACAATGGTGAAGAATATCTTGGTCAAGCTTCTCAATAGGGGAGAATATTACCAAATGTTGTGATTTTTCAATAGGTTCTCAAGAGAATTAATGGGTTCTCTAAGATAAAATGGGTAGCATAAAAATACAATGAATTCCTTTCTTTTTATCATACAATGACTATTTATTTACAAGAACATAAAAATATATTTCATAACATGTTCAAAGTGTGAATGGGATGCCTTTAGAGGTACATCCCATCCTTTTAGCCATCCCAAGATGAAATTTTGGGTTGATCTTGGGGTATTTTCCTAATTTACTTTAGCCTAAAAGTGGTTGAGGCCCGAACAAATTAATAAATGTGTCATTTCCATGTCCACCCGATTTGAGTCAACGATAGTTTCATGGGCTATGCAAAGTGCGTATTCGATGCTTTCCTTATCATCACGGATATGCATGCGCTAATTTTGGTTCAAACATATAGAAATTTATGGCTTTTTTTATATAGTTTTTTCATCTTGATGAAGTAGGTTCTGTAAATGATAGAATTATGTTGTGTTTGTGCTGATATTTTCTTCGACGATAGTCTATATTTATTTTGAGCAATTTTCTGATGATAATAGATGCCCCCTGATGTGTGAGGTTAGGATCATACATATAGCCAAAATACATCATTGTTTATTTTGTGAATAAGAGAGTTATAGCTTCTATCCGAGGAAGATTGTAGGAGCGATATTGTGGAGAAAAATGGGATCTTTTGGGGAACCAAGTATTCTTCGAAAACTGAAATATACATCTGGGTATAAACAAGGCGGGCATGACCGATGCTCGTGTCATGAAACAATAAATTAAATGATGAAAATTGAATATTGTTGATGAATTAGATGTTTGTAGCTCCCTCGAGGGAATAAAAAAATGATAGATGATGGTTCTGATTAGTGAATGGGGTTTGAATTGAAGAATGAACAACTCAAAGGCATTGATGGACTAGAAAATTTAGAGGTCTTCAGTGATTACTGAAAACGGCAATGGTTGCATAGTAAGACCCATCGTAACATGAAAATTTGTTGGATTCGAATGTTGCGGGGGTCAACAACATTAGAAAGAAATGAAGAATATTTTTGTGTCATCTGAGGATACTCATTGATAAGGGAGTGAGAGCCAAGGTACTTCCACCTTCTTGGAAACTAGTGTTGACGTTGACAGGAAAGGGGAACAACTGCAAGAAGAAAAGGGTTTCATGGTATCGATTTGATCAACCAGGTATCAACACTACTACATTTGGGTCAAATTCCGACGGCGCGTTCGACGCAATTGCCACTTTCTATTGTCGGAAGACCGACAAACCTCGGACCCCCTCAAACGTCGTTTCACATGACGTTGTTTTTCCGACGACCTAGTTTTCGTCGGTATTGCGACGTTTGAAACGTCACAATATCGACGTTGCAAACGTGGCAAGAGAGACGTTTGAAACGTGGCAAGACCGACATTTCAAACGTGGCAATAGAGACGTTGCAAACGTGGAAAGACCGACGTTTCAAACGTGGCAAGAGTGACGTTGAAAACGTGGCAAGAGAGACGTTTCAAACGTGGCAAGAGTGACGTTGAAAATGTGGCAAGAGAGACGTTGCAAACGTGGCAATAGAGACGTTTCAAACGTGG